>CM032893.1:23291448-23418948 GCA_019176425.1 Megalops atlanticus
TGTGTGTGTGTGTGTGTGTGTGTGTGATGTGTGTGTGTGTGTGTGGTGTGTGTGTGTGTGTGTGTGTGTGTGTGTGGACAGCGCACGCTCTGCAGTACCTCACAGAGGAACATGAACATGCCCATGTGCAGCTGCAGCAGGCGCGTGACGCTCAGGGCTCGTCTCTCAGTGCTGCCCAGCGGGTCGAACAGCAGCTCCCGGCTCAGCGCCCCCTTCCTCTCCTGCGTCCACACGTCTATCTCCTCCTGACAGTAGGCGAAGGTGCAGTTCTCCCCGTACCTACACTCCTGCCGTTCCTGAACCTCTGCATGGGGTACACAGGAGGGAGTCAGGCTGAGGTGGGCCAAACAGAGCCGGGGCGAACCAGCCGCTCCAAACGGTCTCTCCAGCCGCTCCAAACGGTCTCTCAGTGGAATTACAACTAACACAGCTCACTGTGTTCCACTACTCAACCAACCAAAGCTAACCTTGGAACACACCCTTTTTATTGTTCAGACTGTACTGCAAACCATTTGAGCATCTGAAACAGAGGTTTTTTCTCCTGACAGGGGGAGGAATTATGAGAGAGAGAGAGAGAGAGAGAGAGAGAGAGAGAAAGAGAGAGGGTTAGATCACACATGAGAGAGAAAGAAAAGAGAGCGCTGAGTTCTCCTACCCTTGCAGAGGACAAAAGCCCCCAGGAAGTTGTTTCGGGCGGGGCGGGGCCGCACCCTCTTCCAGGTGGGGTCATCGCTGTCCTTGAGCCTGCATAACAGCACGTCCCGTTTGCAGCGGTGTGCCGCGTCGGGCTGGTACTGGTAGTCCATGACCCGCGGACCTGCCGGGAACAGACACTCAGTACAGCAGTGGACAAGGGGAGGGAGAATGGCAGAATTTTCCAGGCCATTTCAAAAGTGCTAAAGATAAAAAAATGTTTGAAAACACACCCAATATTTACTTGAGAAATAATTTTGTGCCAGTGACTGCATAGGACACTGTGCATTTCTAGAGGTGTGTGAAGAAGTTTAGACTATGGGGACAGAGAGAGAGAGAGAGAGAGAGAGAGAGAAAGAGAGGGCATTGCATGTACCTATGCGGCTGTAGCAGGCTGGACAGGCCTGTCTGAACTCGTGGGTGGCGGCCAGGGGGTTCCGAGAGAGCAGGGAGAGGTTTGAGTTCACAGGGCCATTCTGTGCAAACACAGACAGGGTCAGTACAATGTCTCTGTACACAACAGACATAGCTCCTACTCAACATGGCAACTGGCAAGCACGCATACAGCTCTATCTATAGTCCTGCATCACCTTAGTGGATACTATCCAAACACTGATTCTCTCATTCTAACACCTTGAAATACCTTGTATTTACAGATTTTTGCACAAGGACCTGAGGCCCCTTCACTTAGAATGAGACAGCCCATTTTACATCAGAATCTAGCCATTTACTTCTTTCTCCAAGAAACATGTTCTTGTTCATTTGTTTACGTGCAAGGACTTAAACAGGCTCATCAGAAGTTACTGATAGCATATACTGAGGTGCCATGACTTGGGGTAAAATCTGCATGTTAAAACCTGAAAAATGAAACAGGAAAATAAACAGAAGAGAACCTGCCAACAGCTTCCATCTTACCATATAAAACTAGAATACAGACTAAAAAGAACCACAAATAGCACAGAAGATGTATTGACCCAGAGCGATAAAAGCAAAAGGGGCAGTAGTTAAAAGCCTCTCTTACTGTGTGAGTAGACCCAGTACTGCGCAGTCCAGGGATGAAGCTGTGAGAGATTCTTCCACCTGAAGGGGAAGAAACAAGACCAAAGAGAGAGCAATCAATATCACAACACAAACCAATAATGATAAAGAAAAGGTTCATCTTCAGATACGGGCCTCCAATTACCCACTCACCGGGCAGGGTGAATTCTGACAGGGAGTCCAGCCCCCCTCCGCCCGAACCCCCCTTGCCCGCCGCGGTCGCCCAGGAGAGAAGGAGTCCAGTGCGTCCAGCGCCTGTGTGGGGGTGTCGCCCGAGCCCAGGCCTGAGAAGGAGTCCAGGGAGTTGAGCTGGCTGACTGCCGAGCTGAAGAAGGCGGGGGGAAGCTGGGGCGACGGGGCGGGCAGGCTGGTCGGGTAAGGGGAGCGCAGCCCTACAGCCGTGTTTGGGAGATTGGTGGGGATGGCACCTTGCACTGGGCTCTGAGGGCGGGGAATAAACAGGGAGCGAAAAGGGGTGGAGTGAATACAGAGCGGAGACAGCATACCGGTGCCCTATGAGGGAGGAGTGAGAGCACACGTAGACACTTATTTCAGGGTCTATCGCTCTCAGAAGCATCAAGGACACCGCAATTCACCAGCACTGTGTTTGGTTACTGCTTATACATTTAAGTGACAAAACAGTTGCGATCTGTTCACAGTGATCAAGGACAGAACTATGAGGATGACACGGATCAGGGACACTGCCGATGCAGGAAGGGCTCCGGGCCACAACTCACCACGGCGACTTCAGCCCCCTTGGGGATGCAGTCCAGCAGGCTGTCCAGCTCATCGCCCATCACCTCGCATTCCGCCATGTGCTCTGACACCGGCACAGAGAAAGGCACCCGCGGGGGACCATGGGCTGGGCTCTCAGGCAGATCCTGGGGCACCACAGGGCCCTTGGAAGGGGAAGGGGGCTCATCGCTGACGGGGATGGGGGTGGCCAGCGGTGCGGGGATACACTGGGCACTGGATAAGCCAGCTATGTGACAAGGACACAAAAAGAGAGAGAGAAATGTGAGGGAAAGGGGACAAAAGAGGGGTGGAAGTGGAAAACGTTCATCTAACCCGTTAGATTAAACAGACAAAAGTGATTCACACAAAATTGGTTACATTTATTATTACAGGTAAATGCAATACCTGATGAAATGTCACTCAAAGATTCCAGACCATTGGCAGACATCTTTAAACAGAGAGAGAGAGATGGGAAAGCTTTTGAAATGTACAGCACATTGAACGTACAAGTATTAAACACACATTTAAAATAAACAAAAAGTGGTCTCTAATATAACACACTGTAAATTTTATGCATCACACACCATACGTTTGAGTGCAAGACTTACATGTGTATTCAACTGAAGGTCTCAAACTTTCATGAAAACACTTCTTAGAAAAATTATTTGTAGGTTACAATTATGACACTGTAAAGGCAAAACATTATGCCTTGTAACATTATGCTGCAATGTAACAAACAGGGAATATTCTTAATTAATTGGACATCTTTTGTACAAATACAACATGAATGACTGAATTACTGCTTGTCACAGGTTGTTCCCTTAAAAAGTTTCAGAACTCCTAGGAAACTTCAAAACTAGCAACAATATCAATACTTGCCTCTCCTGTAGGGGGAGCTGTATCCCCATTGCTTTCTCCCCCTGCAGTAACTGAATCCACCTGCTAAAAGGAGGAGAGAAAACAATAATAATCCGAAAACAATAATTTTAAACAGGTTTTTGGTGATACTAACCTGTAGTTCCTAGGAAAAACAAAAAATCGGAAAGGATGGAGGGAATTTAAGGGTGAGACAGAGGGACAAACAGACCACAAGCGAAAGGGAGACTTGAATGCCAGTGGGCTTCTGTGAGAAGGGAACCACACCTGAGGACTGATGTAGGCTTTCCGGATCTTCAGTCCCAGTTTATTGGCCAGTTCTTGAGCCAGCTCACTCACCTGCCTATCCTGTAAAAACAAGTAACCAGAATTATATTCTGACAGGCTATATTCTATACAGTCACCACTGTTTCCCTGAGTGAATCCTGGCATCTCTTTGTAAACAGGTTCAAACACGAGTACATATGCAACCCTGAAGCTTTCAGTGCTGCAAAAGCTACATGACAGGTATGACGGGACAAAACTTACTTTCAACTAACGTACTAGTGAGGATCTTAAAAGTTCATATTCTGAGAGGGTAAGTGCCATTACAAGGACATTTTCACAGCTTATCTTTTATCCCATCGCACACAGGGACACAGGAACACTGTGCCACTGTGTTGATCATTTTAAAAGGCCCTTCCACAGCCAACCTCAGCCCTCACATGTGGCGCAGTGAGCAGGCAGCCGGTGCTGCACTCGTAGGCCTCCCTGAGCCGGCCCAGCTCCCGCAAGCACAGCGCCTTCCTGTACAGGGCCCTGCGACTCCCCTCACACACGGCCAGCGCGCCGTCGCAGTCCTGCACGCCCCTCTCGTACTCCCCCTGCGCAGGACGGGCAACATAGACAGACAGACAGACAGACAGAGACAGTGTGCACTGACGTTCCGGAATGATAGCGTAACCACAGCAACCAAGGCCACAGCTCAGTTAAAAAAAAAAAAAAAAAAAAAGCAACACTGGACTGGGCAACAATAGAACACTTCTTTGGACAGTCGATAACACTAATACTTAAAGGTGGCGGGGGGGGAAGAGTCTGACAAAAAACATCACCAAAAATTATACTTTGTGTACTTTCTAGCCCACTTTTCATTACACCTTTAACAACAGACACACTATTTTATGCCACATTTCCGCACACGCCTTTCTGAGGAACCCCTGACTCAGGCATTCGAAGAAAGCGAGAGGAAAGACTCTCAGAAGTGACTCAATCAGGCGTATCTACAGAACCACAGAGCTACAGTTTAAAGACAAAAGACAGGACGTTTGGTGAAAGCGCTCAAGGACTTACGATGCTGTGGTGTGCGGCTGCCCGGTTGACGTACAGGCTCTCCAGCAGCTCTGGGGGTATTGCCAGCGCTTCAGCCTGGGCGTAGCGTGCCACGCTAACCCCTTCGCTGTAATGCGCCGCTGCCTGCCTCCACTCCCCTTCCCGAAACACCGCGTTCCCCTCATCCAGCAGGTTGCAAACCAACTGGATCAAGAACGCCTTCAGGGAGGGGAATTGGAGAGGGGAGTGAACGGGGTGAGAGAAACAAGAAGCAGGGAAAGATAAGGACAGAGGCGGATGTAGGGGGAAAGACAGAAGAGAGGCAGGAGAAAGTGAGCGGGAAATGCAGGATAATGAACTGATTGTCTAATTTAAAACATGCTGAAAGACATTTTGGTATAACCTTCAATTCACAGAAAAAGATTTTAAGTGAAAAAGTCAGTATGGACAAATTGTACATACATGTAGAAGTACATGGCAGAGATAATATTAAATATGCACAAATGTAAGAAAAATGGATGCATCACATACAACCAGTACTTGTCTGACAAAGGGATAAAAAACCCTGTTTATGAAGATCCATAGCCTAAAAGGTATTCTTTCCTCCTGAGCAACTGACCACCTAATTCAAGACATTGTTTTAATTCATCTAGTCTGTATTAATTTTCCTACACAAGTTCAACAGCTAAGGTAAAAGAAAGACAGCACACTTCAGGATCAAGAGGTGGCAGCCTTGGTTTTGAAAATCACGCTCAAGGACAGCCAAAAGCCAGGAGGAGACAGTATGTATAAAATAATACCTCGTAGCCTTCAGGCTCTGGATAAGGCAAGGACGACCTGGGAACACAAGAAAAACTGTGAACTTCACAAGGCAGTGAAATGTTTTCCTGTTCTGGGACTGTAACAAGTGTATGTGGAAATTCGTTAAGCAGACAGGCATTTATTGGGAGGTCACACGTGTTGGTGCTTATGTTGATATGAGGGGGAAAAAACTGACCAATGTGTCAATGTGAGCTCACAGGGGCACACTGTCTAAATGAGAAGATATCTGACTACTTTGCTTAAAATCATCCTAAAGTCAGCTTACTGGAAACACCAACAGCACCATGAACTACGATGACTTGTGCTATGATTTCTGTAAAATAATATAGCTATGACAGTTCCAGTTCCTATGTTTGTCTTTTTCTATACATTTCAACCGCGTTGCAAAGAAACGGGAGAGTAATGGTAAGCACTTCCTCACTGTATGAAACCCAGGGCTTTATTTATTTCGTCCCTCCGTTTCTGTCGTTCCACGTCCATTTCTGCGAAGAACAAAACAAAAACACAAACACAAAATCCAATTTAAAATTAGACTCGAAAATGTAACAAATACACAGATAATTCACAGCCTAAAAAAGTTTTAATCAGTGTGGTAACGTGCATCTGGTTACCAACCATGCCAGATAACAGGTTATGTCTGCAACTATAACGCCCCTTTCACGTTATCGCAGAATGTTTAAACTGGCTAGCTCGCAAGTTTATTTACCCAAACATACACACAGACAAAATATAAACCCAGATTGAGGAATGCGAAAACCTACAAAAACTACCGACATAAGTACAGCTTACTAGCTACCTTGTTGTCTTTACTTCCGTCCGCTTCCCGGCCTGCAACGTTCCCTTCGACCCCGAGCTCGAGTACAGAATGAGGCCGAGGAGAGCAACTCTTCATAAAAGCCCAAAAACTCACCGATCGCTTTCACTGTTAAGTATTCAAGCTCCGTAACTAACATTCAGATGTCCTGTTGTAGGAATGTTTCATACATTTAACTGTATAGTTAACATGATAGTCCTATTAACTTTTTTTTCCATAATGTGCAAGCTATTGGAGTCAGACTGACCAGCTAGACCACCAACATCACAGCGAGTAATGTCATGTCTTGTTTTGATTACACACGGGACTGCACGCTAACCGACACAAAAATGGGACAGCCCGCTTGCTTGGTTACATTTTTACTTCTACGTTAACTTGGCAAGCGAACGATGTTATGCGTTAGCTACCTAGCTACCCATACGCTGGCTATAAAAACAAAAAACGGCCGGCTAGGAGGGCGCTAGCTCGTCGGCTAACGAACTGGCTGTGTGTGCAACAGCTATGATAATAGTTACACTACCCAGATAGCTACTAAGTTACCTCGCAAAATGAATACAGCTAACAGTAGACCACTAAGTTAGTTTCGCACGAATGCAATAGTGCAGCAATAGTCATTGATTCTAGTTCATCCTGATGTGGTGGAAATTTGTTTTGCAGGCTAATGTTAGCTAGAAATATACCTTGCTAGCTGATTTCGTCTTGTGAATAGGACAGACTATTGGCTAGCTAGTTGGTAGCGTGAATTCCGTAGTGCAACCATGTAACTTCATGCACCATGAGTGGACTAATTGCATTGGTAAACATTCAGCATAGTAACGTTACTGACCATAGCAGGCATGATGCTTTTCAGATTTATTACTAGAAAGCAGTGGCAGTGCACAAAATGGATTAACAAGAGTATCTATGAAGCTAGCTAGGTAGACCAGTCATCTTTCTTGCAAAGCTAGCTGGTTACCCACCTTAAAATAAATCGTCTTGTAGTCGAAGACTCCTATACAGTGGGGGGGAAACAGCACATTAGTTAGTTAGCGGACTAACGTTACAGGGCACACGTTTCTTTTACGTTAATTAAGCCAGGTACATAGTTTTTTCTGTCGCCACTATCCCTGGCATCCTCCCACTATGGACGGACGGAACATGTGAGTTTTCACTTTCAATTCTTTTTGGTTGCACTCAAGTTTGCTGATTCGCCCGACCGCCGGGTCCTACAAAGACACATGTTTATGGAATTCGTGGCCACTAGGTTGACCGTCTCCGTTTTAAATCTCTTTGATAATTTAATAATGTACGAATTTAATAATAATGAAACACTTTAATTCAGCCCACCCTCATTTTTTTCCAAATAGCCAGTCAAAGTAACTGTAATAAATCAACTGTATTTTAATGGTGATGATACACAAAGCAGGCGTTTTAATTCCTCGACATCCCAGAAATCCCATTACCTACACAACCCATTAACCATATCCATATCTATAAATAATTCATTGATTTGAACTTAAAATATAAGACAGACGAAAGGATGATTAGTTCTCATTTACGTAATATCTCAAGGTCGTTATGTTTCCTGCGTGTTATCTAAGTATATTTGCAGTTGCACTTACGTTCAATTTCAGTTTCCACCAAAAGGCACATTTTCATATTATTTAGTATATTCCGTTCCTCAAGTATGCTTTGGCACATGCAGGTGGAAGAAAACCTAAGTGCATCTGCAGGGAGGCCCATCAAGAGACACTTAGACAATTAGATCAGTCGGTGAAGTTACTCCTTACTCATCAGGCGTGAAATTAGACATGGAATATTTGGGGGTGCGGTAGGGCAAAGTTGGCACATAACAAGATAGATTGCAATTGTAGGTCTGTTAATGATCAAAATGAAAAAAATAAACACAATATTTTCACTATATTGTAAATATCCTGATCTGGCAATATGCTCATGCGAAAAGCTGCCCAGTATTAAGAACATTTCATCCATCACCCGCAAATATCCAATACATACTAATTCTTTACGCCCATTTTGTTCTCATGAGGAGTTTGTTTCTGGAAGAGTTTGTTCGTTTTTCTCCTTATCTGGTACCCACAGGTACCAGACTGAACAATGAAACTTCAACTCCCGTGAGCCTCAGCCAAAGACCCCTCGTGCCGGCTTTGAACTTCATCAACGTCATAACAGCGAGCGGGAGGCGGCGTGACAGGGGACCGGAGAAGCTTGTTCTAGAAACAGCAACGGGCCTTTTCGGTTGTCACGGCACTTGGTAGGTAACGACCTATCCGCTACTGATTCTTTACACTAGGTAATATTTTGGTTAGAATAAGACCTCGGGTTTGTGTAATTTAGTTGGCTGTAAGAAGTTTTGATTTGGCGCTCTCGTCTCTTGAAGAAGGAAATAGACTGGTATGGAGTCAGCATCTGTGTACCTGAGGCCAAAACGGCGCGTGAGCCGTAACCAGCTAGCTAGCTGGCTAAAGTTAATAATTATACTGTCGGTCGGCCAGGCTAACTAGCTGGGTGACTAGTAACATTTCATTTGTCGTCAGTGTGAGTTACTACTAATGTGATATTACCTAATGGGCCGGCCACTGTTATTTGTGGATGTAGTTGTATTTGATGTGCGCGTTATACGTCAAGGCAGTTAAATTAGCTGGCTAGCGTCGACAACAGTTTGGTTTTGAAACGATTCATATTCACTGAGGTCGCTTTAGCCTCAGGAGTGGTGTCAAGAAGTATTTTCTTGCTGTGCTTGAAACCATTTTAGGCATGAAATGGGTAGACAAATAAGAACAACAACTAACGCTATCTAGCGAGTTTACTTTGTGGACAACTAACTAGCTAGTCTAGATTAGTTAGACGTCCAACGATAACTAACTTAGCTCTCCACCTATTGTTGGTGTTTAAGTTGGCAGCAGAAATGTATTTTGAGGTTTTCAGAGTCAGAACATTGTAGTGTGAGCCTATATAAATTCCCACATAACTACACTTTCATTCAAGCTAGCTAACCTTTGCTGAACATTAAGCACTCGCAAGTTCGTAACAGTAAATAAGGCCTCGTTACGCACTTAAAAGTTACCCTAATGGGACCTAAGTGGCTCAATCAAGTGGCTGGGGAAAATGGCACCTCTAGTGGCAGGTCGTGGTGGCATCGGTTCTCGCAGGTCCAGTAACGTTGCCGCTGTGCCGGTTCCCACTGGCAGCAGGTCGGAACAGCAGGTGCCTCTGGCCGATACTGGGAGCTCCTGTCGGGCAGGTGTTGCCCTTCGGGGATGTACCACAGCATACTGGCAGCTGTAGCTCCTGCTGCTCCTAATGACAGGTGTTGGTCTTGCAGGTTCTTCTGTTTATATGAGCAAATGCTGTTCCTCCTAGCAGATTTGCTGTGGCAAGTAGTGCTGGCAAGTGTGTTATGGCTTTTCGTGCTGTCGTGTGTGCTGTAGCAAGCTGTGTAGTGGCAAGTCAGTGCATTCCTGGGTTAGCTGGTATAGGACACCCATTGTTTGACCAGAGGTCTAAAGAGTTGTATGATATGGTGAACTCATGTAAACATTATAAATATACAGTTGAATATACACTTGAATCACTGGTAAGGTTTTAACCTGTGTTACCCACATTTCCCCTGTAGATGTATGTGTACTCACAGTCTATAAAATAAATCATCCAATTATTGCCTTGACTACCTTTGTTTTTTTTTTTTTTTTTTTTTTTTTTTAGAAGACTGGCAAGAACAGATATTGTAAATGTGTTACTGTTTAAAATGCAATTTAACTGACAGTTATCAGAAAATGTGGAATGTATGTACACTTCAAGAGAAGGTCATTTTCACATTCAGATTGACCATGAATTTATGAACCCCTTTTACAAATTACCTGCAAGGAGAACATAACAGAGACAATGTGATGGTAATTGTCTCACCCCCAAAATATTGACCACTTTTCTGCATTTTTATGCCTACAGAGGCATCCTTTAATAGTACCTGAACATCTGTTCATGTTTCAGGTTCACGAGTACTGTAGATGTGCACTGCGTGGTTGTGTGTGTGTGTGTGTGTGTGTGTTTCAGGTTTAGTGACACTGATGCAATGAATATTTTCATGTTAAAGATGCAGCGATAACTTGCTTTCCTTTGCCTATCACAGGTGATTCAATGGCTTCAGATGATATTGCAAAATTAGCCAACTCATTGGCTAAGACTCAAGTGGGAGAAGGGGAGCTGAGCTACAAGGGCCGGGGACTCAAGTTGGATAATGCACAGTCTGGTGAGAATTCCCTAGAATGCACATAGGATCTTCATGAAAACAAAGGCAGTAAGGAGCCCTTCTCAGGGATTGTGGTTTCTCTTCATGGACCCCTTGTTATTGCCTTTTTGCCATGAATGAAGGTACTATTATAACTTTGAGGAGCCCTTCACTCGGTCACTAGCGGAAGGACAAAGCAGTTTCTAGCACTATGTCGTTGCAAACAAAAATGAATCCCTGGTGAACAGTTAGAAGTCCTCAATCACTCATGTAACAGCCTTGCTATGACTGTGCTTTGTACATTCTGTTACATTCCCAAGGCTTTATTGTGAAATGTGTACTGATTTCCCACAGAGAACTGTAGACTAATTTGGTTGTTAAATGATTAGACTCACACATGACTGGTGTGTCTTTCAGCAAATAACACATGGTATTGAATAGATAGTTATACCTAGATAGAGAATTAGATGTTATACTCAACTAGATTGCTTGAGTCACTCCAGGCCTGATGTTACTGTTGTATATCTTGGAATCGCTAAATATTGCTCTGTGGTTTTATATGATCCAAAATTGTGCATTGGAGCTCTTGCTGTGTTTTAATATAACATTCGAACACGCTGTTCTAGTGGTGGAGCTGGTGCAGGAGATCGAGGAGTTCCAGGGGCTGCAGGCCCTCCGGCTAGAGGGGAACACTGTGGGGGTGGAGGCGGCGCAGGCCATTGCCAAGGCCCTGGAGAAAAAAAGCGACTTCCAGGTACCAGCCCTGGTTTGCCTATTTCGGTTTAAACTTTTACACCGTATTTATGAAACATTTTTGTGTATACGTTTAAAAAATATGAGTGCATTTCAAGCTGTTTTTCCTGCAATGGGAAGAGATCTTACTCTCTTATGGGCAGGGAATCTACTTGTTTGCTTCAGAGTGTACGCACTGGGCTCCCTGCTCTCGTGCCCCCTGGCTGCAGACTGATTACTGGCTGACGTCACACAAATCTGTGACATACTGAAGGAACTAGTAGGTGAGGGATGGATTTGGCTTGTAACCCTTGTCTGTCCTCTCTCTCCCTCCCTTTCAGTGTTGCTACTGGAGTGACATGTTCACAGGTCGCCTGCGCTCCGAGATCCCTCCGGCTTTGGTGAGACTTTCGCTGCTTGCCATCGAGCTGTTTTTGCCAGTGACTACCTGTCTACTATGCGTGCATTTACTGTTCAGTTTTTAGGCGCAGCTGTTGGTTGTTGATAATATCCAAATGGCATGTTATTTTCATAATGGTTTCAGAACTGAAATTTGACTCCCTGTGTATGTGGTAACTGTGAGCTTGTCAGTCAAGGGTAAAGGCAGTAGATATGTTTAATACACCATTGCTTTCTTTTACTTACAAAATGGTAATTGCATGCAGTATAGATACATTCCTAACCTGTAATTAACGCATTTTCATTTTCATTGAAACTGGTTATAATTGTTCCAGGTAGGGAATGCAAAATAAGAAGTGCAGCACAGAAATTATTTTCTGAAATGACTTATCCCGGGTTGATGTCTCTTGATTAGTGGTCGAGCTTATTTCCTGCGTGTTGGCACTTTATTTCCTGTGTGTTTGTGTGTCGTTGACCACCTCTCGTCCGTTCCAGAGGTCCCTCGGTGCAGCGCTGATGGCAGCTGGCGCTCGGCTGCGGGTGCTGGACCTGAGTGACAATGCCTTCGGGCCGGATGGGGTGAAGGGCATCGAGACCCTGCTGAAGAGCCCCAGCTGCCACACGCTGCAGGAGCTGCGCCTTAACAACTGCGGCATGGGCATCGGAGGAGGGAAGGTGGGCCTGGCCACAGGGGAGCCACAGTCTGCTGCCACACTGCAGCGGAGCTTCACTGGGATTCTTTTTCAGGACTCACGCCTTTCTTGCTTAGATGAAAAAAATATTTAGATTAGCTCATCCTTTGGTGGTTCTACTACACACTAAATTTCACTCAAACAGAATTGTGATCCTCCCAATTTCATATGCAAATTGGTTGTTTCGTTTATCACGAGCAAAAGTTTAAAATATGTGAGGAATAAACTACCATCAAAACCTCACAGATTGGAATGGTAACAGTCTTTATTAGCTCACACTGAAGGATGTACCCCCTCTGTATTCTTTTGGGGTTATTTTGCCTCATATTTGTAACCAACAACCCAAGTATGTATTTACTCTACCAAACCCCCTTGCAGATGTTGATACTTTTTCAAGCTTTGCATTTAGTCCGCACATTGACTATTAATCTTCCTGCTTCCAAGCTTCCTGCTTGTTATATTTCTGATTATGAAGTTTGCTTTGTTTTGGACTGTGGCTTCTGAGTTGCAGTGTAATGTGTCTGCCACTGTGTGCTGGAGTGGCCTTTTCAGCAGCGTTCTCCTGGTATCTGTAAGCCATGTGCCTCTCAATCTGTTGGCAGATCCTTGCTGCAGCCTTGACAGAATGTCACAAGCAGTCCAGTGCGCAGGGCGCCCCCCTCAGGCTGAAAGTGTTCATCGCTGGCAGGAACAGACTGGAGAATGATGGAGCCACAGCCCTTGCCGGTGCCTTCCAGGTATTAACACTGCTGCTGCCAAGGCAACTGACTTTACCCACACCCCCACCCTTCAGAGACCCCGATACTGCAATGCTTAGTGGGGAATTAATAATCCAAAGCCATTTTCTGGGACTTTCATGACAAACTAAATGTCCATTTTTTTAGTAATCTTGCCAAGATGAATAGATGAAATGACCCTAAATGTTATTAGCATTCCTCAGACATGTTCTCACTGACTTCCGTGTGACCAGTTTGGTTTAGCCACAGATACACTTGCCTCGTCACAGGGGACGACACTCAACACTGGACTGTCCCTTTGCCTAAAACCAACCACCAGACTGATAGACTGAACTGAGTTCTACCTCAGCAGAGCAACCAGCCTGCTTGCATACTTGATGGTTGATGGATGCTGAAGTCAGTTTTGTGGAAATCTCAATGTCCTCACCTTGACCCCCCCCCTCCCCGCACACAGCTCATGGGCAGTCTGGAGGAAATCCACATGCCCCAGAACGGCATCAACCACCCTGGGGTGACGGCGCTGGCCACCGCCGTCCAGCACAACCTGCAGCTGCGTGTCATCAACCTGAACGACAACACCTTCACCAAGAGAGGAGCCATCGCCATGGCGCAGGTACTGCAGCTGCCGTCAGGCTGTGCTTTGTGCACTCCACGCTCACAATACACCCGATTCACCCCTGCTCTCCCACCAGTGGGAGGAGATTCAGACGTGGCTCAGGTAATTGAATTTATGTGTTGAGTTTGTTATCCCTTTGCCACTGTTGATCCTCTTTTGTGATTTGAGCAAGCGTCCACTCAACAGAATTGGTAATTGGGGCAGATTGTTCCTCGTTGCACTGCACCGTACTGAAATGAACAAAATGTGTGAGTGTCATCCACTTCCTCACACTCCTGTGTGTCTTTGCCCCCTCCCAGGCTCTCAAACACCTGCGCAGCATCCAGGTGATCAATTTCGGGGACTGCCTGGTGCGCTCTGAGGGGGCTATCGCCATTGCTGAGGCCCTGAAGGAGGGGCTGCCCATCCTAAGGGTACAGAGACATCAGCCCCTTTCCTAATCATCCCCAAACCCACACACAAACACACCCTCACTATGACTGTGTGTCTGAGCACATGTGTGTATTTCTCTGTCTGTTTGAATTTGTGTGGTTTATAAGTGTGTGTGGTTTTCTTTGTGCGTGTGTTTATGTGCCTGAGTGAACGTGATTTGGAAGGTAAAGCTCTGTGGTTGTCTCTCCTGAGTGCAGGAGCTGAACCTGTCGTTTGGGGAGATAGCAGAGGAGGCAGCGCTGGTGGTAGCACGGGCTGTTCATAACAAAGCCCAGCTGGAGAGACTGGACCTCAATGGTAACTGACTCTGTACACCATGAAAACCCACTTCATTCTCCACAGGTCATTATCTCCCAGTGGGTGTGGGGCATTTCTCCGTTAGGGAGATGTGTCTCACGCACTTCTGTTCTGAAGGCAGCAGTATGGCGTAGTGGTAAGAAGCAGGATTCGTAACTGAAAGTTTGCTGGTTTGATTCTCCACTGGGGCACTGTTGTTGCATCCTTGGGCAATGTACTTAATCCACAATCACTTTTGTATATATCCAGTTGTATAAATGGATAAAAATCGTAACCTACTTGAGTCACTGTGAATAAGAGTGTCTGCTAAATGACAATGGTGTAATGTGATGAAGTGCACACTAGTTCTTTTTGTGATGAACCTGAATATTAATTTCCCTCACAGGTGTAATAGGATGTGTAGAATTGTTGTTGTCAATGTTTATCCGACTGGTTTGCACTCTGATTCCATTTGTATGAGTTTCACTGTGTGTGTTTAGGCAACTGTCTGGGGAAGGGGGGCTGTGTGGCTCTGAAGGAGACCATGGACAACATGAACATGGGGCATCTACTGGGATCACTAAGGTATTTGAACACTAAGGTCTGTCTGTCAGTTAAGGCAGCCGGTTAGTTAACCCAGACACGATAGCAGTGCAGGTAGATTGTACTGCTCATCAACTGAAAGCATTACTGATTAAATATTTACTGTGAGCCTTTGTTGGGTGGGGCAGCTAGCACTGCAACACATTTCCCCCCCCTGTTGCATGTGACCACTTATGTTCACATGTAGCAGTCTCCTCCACCTTCATCACTGTCTTAAATGGACCCAAACCCTCATCTTCACCCTCAGATATACCTCAGTGTCTCCAAATCCACTTCTGTGTCCTTAAGTGGATCTTTCTCTGCAGTGATGATGAGGGTGAGCCAGAGGATGATGAAGATGCGGAGGATGAAGATGAAGATGATGATGAAGAAGATGAGGAGGAAGAAGGGGAAGAAGAGGAAGAGGAGGAGGAGGAGAATGGAGTGAGAGAGACAGAACAAGACAGTGAAGGAGAGGGAGATGTAGAGAATCCACCAAGTGCGGTAAGATGGGCACTCTTAATGGAAAGGGGGTTGAGTTGGAAGGGTGGACTGTGAGGGTGGCATGAAGATGGGGTCTTGATGTCCTCAGTGTATTTTTAAGTGTAATTTCAGGTCTCTCCTCGCTGTTCCACATACTCCAATAGGTCTCTTTGATTTGTGTAACCCAGTACGTCTGTACTTCATGCTCATTGCTGTGTTCTAACTAATCATATGTAACAATTTTTTAGAGTAGCTGGTCATTAAAGTGAAAATGTACTGAAGGAACAGTACATCTAAGCAGCACTTCTCTTGAGTAGAAAAAAATGGTCATCACAGATATGATCTCATGACTTTTCAGAGGTAGACTTTTCACTGGATACTGTACTGGATACAGATGTATCGATATTAGATTGTTCAAATTTGTATTTGGTGTGTATTTATATTCAGTCTAAATGGCTCTCCCAGGTTGTCAGTACAGACTCGTGCAGAAATGTTGTAGTTTACGTTGCAGTGTTAAGAGCATTCCAGCAGCCCCTTGTTTGACTGTGCCTCTGTTTGTCCCCCGGCCAGGTGTTCACCCCAGTAACTCCCAACAAGCCGGCTGATGTGTCCTCCCTCGGTGACGTCTCCTCCTTCCTCAGTTTCCCCTCCCCTGACAAGCTGCTCAAACTGGGGGACAGGAGGACCGCGCTCATCGAGCAGCATGTAAGTGAGAGGCTGACAGATGCCCTGGAGCCTGAACCGCTCGTCTTGTTATTCCTGAAAGTGGGAGCAGCGCTTTGAAGATCACCTTAAATGAAGGGATGGCATTCGATCAGATGTTGTTTGCGTTGTATTCAGTGGATATTTGGTATAGCCAATAAAATGCTCATCCTGTGATTGACTGAGTACAAATGGTGCAAATGAGTCTTGTGCCCAGTGAGACAAAAGGTTGATGTCTGTCCGTCCCTCTCCAGCTGGACATGACAGATGCTGGTAAAATTGCTGAGGCCTTCCTGAAAATCTCCTCTATTTACAAGAATGATGAAGACGTGAAGAACATCGTGCTGGAGAGCATTGGTGAGGTGGCCTCAAACATGTGCACTCACAGACACATGCACACTCACACACATGCACTCACACGTGCATACAGAGACACATCTGCACCCACGCACACGTTCTGTGTATACCCTTTGCATTGTCTGTGTGTTCGTTCACAGGGCAAGTCTTTCTATCAGTCCATAAACCCCACCTTTGTAAGTGTGCATGTGTGTGTGGTTGTTGTCCCCTGGTGTGTGTGCGTGTGCGCGTGTGCGTGTGTGGTGACAGTTGTTTTCCTGTATCCTTCAGATGGAGTGCTGAGTAAAGCCTTCAGTAATCCCTCCTTCCAGACCTATGGCTTCATCTCCATGCTGCTGGTAATGATGGGTCTTATCAAGGTAAAGGACACTCACACTCGCCTTCTGAATCTGAATTAAAAGATTTTAAAATAGCATTTATGTAAACCACTTCTCCTCTTTTTATGTCCCTTACTGTCTCACTCTGTCTGCATAATCCTGACTTCCCCCTCCTCCTCTCCTGTCACTGTAAGAGAGCTACCCTGTTCATCACAGCACAGTTCTGTGCTAACTTGTATTTTTCTTGGGAGTTAGAGTGAGGACAAGGTGAAACCAGTACGGGTGGTGCCTGGTAATATGTTTGCCCTGGAGCATGCTGTGAGACAGGACTACTTCCCCAAGGAGCACATTGCTGTACTCAGTGCCTTCATAAACCGGTAGGTATGCCTGACACAGACACCTGTGTGTTTGGGGAGAGGCTTTAGTAGTAAGAAGACCCTGTGATTGGCACCCTGTACCCGCTAAATCTAGAGGTCAGAGAGCTGAAGTGTGTAACAGGGAGCATGTTTAACCCACACAACATTGAAACAAACTGCTCCAGTGGATACACAGGGGTCATAGATAACAGGGTGTCAGTGTACTTCACACAGATTACCATAAAAGTTATTTTGTTTTCCAAAGGAATCCAGGTTTCTCCCTTTACCCAATATTGGATGCCAGTATATTCGGCATATGTACAGTACTTATTAGAGGAGGTCATGGTATCTTAAGCTTTTTCTTCCTCTTGAAATCTGCTCTGAGAAGAGAAAGGGGAAAAAAACAACCTCACATTCACAGGGTGCCATACAAAAGAAGACTGTTGTATTACAAGTTGTAGCAAAAGCTTATACAACAGCGCAGTAACCACTGACCTAATGCAGTAGGTTTTCTGGCAGGATGCAGAGCAACTGCAAATTTTGCCATTTTATTTCACAGGAGCAGGAGACAGTCAAGGTGAGGCATATGAACCCAACAGAGGAGATCATTCTTGGACCAGCAGTAGAAACTCAATTTTGACCAAATTTGCAGTTGTTGATCTTTATGTTGATAGGGCAGAATAACTGCTCAGTGCACCATCCCTTAGAACATGGGATGCCATTTTTATACAGAAATGAACCCTGTCAGGCCCCAAACCTCAAACACCCTGAACTGCACCCCTCACCTCAGCCTGCAACTACTCTACACTGTATAGTACATCCAGGACCACGCTCAAACCCAGCTCTGTGTGTTTTAAGTTCAGCAATGATCACTGTTCCTTAATGCCATTGCATGTGTTTTGGACCTACAGACCCAATAAGGCCTTTGAGAGCTGCATAGCTGCCAGGAGGACCCTCCAGTCCACATTGGAGGATATCGGGCATGAATTTTGAGCCTCAACTGTCATTAGCCAACGGACGCTGTAAATAATAAAATCACACATGGGATATACACCCAGCGCAACCTAGACCACACACACACACACACACACACACACACACACACACACACACACACACACACACACAGGTGCACTGGTGCACTGTGCGCTGCATTGATCTCTCAGGACTGCTGGATCTCTACAGACTCTGTACAGCACAGGTGCACCCTTATGCATACGCAGCCCACAGACTCTCCCCTTGGGACAGATGGACAGACACACTTGGTGATCTGGACTGGCCGCACAGAAGAACACTCCGATTGGCATGAGACGTCCACCAGGGGGCAGAGTAAGCTGATAGACTGGACAGCTGCAGAGCTGCAGCTGGGGACTCTATTCCAAATGGAGTATTTCTCCCTTTCATTTCTTGCCATCTCACACTTTTTGTGTATCTTTTTTTGTATGAGTAAACAAAATGGAAAAACAACACAAGTAAAAAAAAAAAAAAACAGAATATTTCCTAATTTGATATTTGTGGGAAGTATAATTTGATGATAGTAGTCATAAGGGAACAAATCAACTCTGGTTGGTGATTTTTTTTCTTTTAATTTATTTTATTTTATTAAAGTCTTAATGGTACTTGTCACTTTGGGAAACCGTTTATTTGGATGGAGGTGGAACTCTTGGTTAATAGAAGGAGTAAATGCCCCGCCTAGTTAGATGATTTCTCTGGAAGACCGTGGAAGTCTGACCCCAGCAGTTGCTCAGATACAGAGGCCAGGTAGAGCATGGTTTAGGATTTGTATTAAAGTGCTAGAGTTTCAAACTTTTCCATAAAAAGTGATGTTATAGAAGTTATCTAAGGAAGAGGACAGAGCTGATATAATTTGTGGCTTATGTTCGAGGACCCAGAGGAGATAGAAGAAATGACGAACACCAGGGTAGAAAATTTGAAATCGAAAATGGAATAGTCTGTTTTGAGTTCTATTTAGCTCATTCGTACGCCATTTTACTGTAAACGGCAATGAAGAGAATTCAGCAGACATGAAGGACTGGGACACAAAGTGAGCAGACTTTGCAGGACATTTGTACCTCTACAGATAACCATGTTTTCTTGTCCTCATTTGAGTGGGGCCCTTTACAACTGAACTGGAGTTTACCATTCATTTCTCACTATCTCATATTCAAATAGCAGGTTGAAAGCTCAAACTACCTCTTGACTCATTTACTTCATACAATATTTTCTTTTGATGCTGAAGTGTGTCCAGATTTTCTGTACCAAAAGTGACAATTTATTGAAGGCTGCAGAATTATGTGTTCCAGCATCTTAAATGTGGTAAATGGTAAAGCATCTTTGCCTCCAACTATTTATACATGTGCACTTAAAGGGAATTATGCAGATGGCCACTCCGAGGGAAAATGTGTTTAGGTGACAGTGCTGTATTTCTCCTCTACGAGATCTGTATGACTTTGTAAGACTTCTGTTGAATTATATTTGATCTGTATTTCTGCTTCTGTGTTAATGGCATACAGATTAGAATGTCTAGGACTGAGACACTTCTCAATTTAAGAAATACAAAAGAATTATGTTTATTTTAAACTTGAGGAAGCTTCTTGTGGGTTATTGTGTCTACTTGAGCAATGTGGTTTTAAAGCAGTTGGTCTTGGTCGTTGCCCTTCACCTAGGCTAGAATGTAATGGCATCTCTGGCAGGGAGGATTTACTTCGGCGGACAGTCGATGATGTTATAGTGATACCTGGATACATGCATCTCGCCAGCACCCTAATCGGTTGACTTGTAAACTCCGAAGTCGAGTCATTTTTTCCTCCGTCCAGAATGTTTTCTTGTCATCCTCGCCGACTACGCAGACATCTAATCTAATCTAATCTCTGCGCTGTCTGTCTGGGGCGAAGGTTTTGAACAGCACTTACTATTATATAATATGTAGGAGTGTGTAATAAAGAATTAATGGACAAGTGGTTTGGTTTCCTTTCAATTGCTGAATACCAGTGTGCCATTTTCACTTAAATTCGAAAGTTATTCATAACTAGGTGCACTTATTTGAAGGCAGCTAGGGTGGGGTGTGTTAGCTAATGTTGAACCGCTTAGTATCTTTACTCAAAATATCTCGACAATTTACAGAATTTTCTGCAGTTATTAAGGACAGTTAAGGGACACGGAGACTGACATGAGAAAAAGAGACCGGAGGAAGGCAAACCATATGCGTATACCTCGTTTATCAGATTTATCAGAGACTGTGCAGACTGCCAGCCAGTTAATATCCGGAAACTATCCAAGAACGTATCCGAACTATTTTTCCCCGAACACTGACTCTCGCAGACTGCTGTGCGGGGAATTCACCTGCACTTCCTCTCAAGGTGTGGATCTGTGGATGTACATGACAAACACAATGTAAACAAATTATATTCGCATTTCATTTTATAGTGTTATAAGCAGGTTCTCCGTATATAAAGAAAAATAATCTGTATAATTTACGGATTTTCTGACCCGCTGGAACATTTAAGTGACGTTAAGAACCTGTCGAGCTTCGACATGCTCAGTCAGGGTGAGTCGCAAACAACGGCACAATGTACCACGAGTGCGTATACCTTTTAATTTATAGCTATCACATCATGTTGTGTGGTGAAGAACACACAGGAAAGTATGTTTCCTCATTTCGACATCTCCCATACTAGAAAATGAAGCATTTCATTACAAAAAGCAGGGAAAAATCCACATTCTTTTAAAAAAGAAAAATGAAAACTTGTAGGACCTTACAGTAATTAACTGAAACACAACAGGCCTATTGAAAATATGTGATCGATCGTTTAAACTTAAAAATTAATTTGAAATGCATGTTTAGATGAAATTAATAATGGGCATATTTTCCTGTGGTGTGTGTCGCTCCCGTGCGGTTGATCGTGGTACTGCAGCTAGTTATTGACGATCGTTTGCTGCCAAACAAGTTCCATTTCACCAGCGCAACAATTAAGTTGAACAAGTACGAAAATACTCAGCTAGCAGAGGCATATGTCGCCCAAAACCAGACCGAGTTCCCCCAAAAATAAGACTAAGAGGAAAAGGAAAATTTTGCACGAGCTGCCCATCTCATAGCGACAGGAAAATTTGGATACCCGCGGGTGCATTCTAAAATTTCATTTGAATTGTTAGATCATATGTTAGTGCCTATAACTGAATCGAACAATCAACTGAGTCTCATTAAATGTGAATTTAATTAAACAGACGTGTGGGACAGCTGCCACACATTTGTTTTACTGACTAGGAATGCTGCAGGTAACCAGATACACAGCCCTGTGCCAGGCTGTGCCGTCTCTGCACAGGTAAACCAGGTATTATTGTGTTTGGTGATGTCCCAGGCTGCTGCCTCATGGAGACCGACCAACAGGTAATTCTGTACTTCTGTCTGTTTGCTCAGTCATTATGTTATTTCCTTAAGGAGGGTTCTGTATGGCAGTGGGTCTCACACCCACTGTTCTCTATTGTGAAATTTAGTCCACCATAATACAAATTATTAAACAAAATGCTCGCTGAATATTTTTGGTTTTGAATTATCCTTAATCACGTGTTTGATCTATACACAAATTATGTGAAGACTTCAACCCACCAGTTAATACGTCTCAACTATTCTGTGAAATTCCTTTACCTTTATTTTAACAGGTGCCTGTTGTCAGCAGCGCAATAGCACAACACAGCCATCATTCAGCACGTCTGGGTTGGCTGGCCAGTAAGTTGTGGATAGGACCAACGTCTAATTTAATCTTTCTAACGGAAACTTACCACACACTTCATCCTTCACTCTGTCCACTTACTGATGCCTTTCCACCTTGGATGCCATTTTGAATACACTCAAAGTAAAAGGGCATGGACGTCAGCTCTCTGTCCTGTTGACATTGTAGAGGTTCCAATAAATTTTCGTTGTATACTATACTGACTCTTATACGGTACCAAAGATGTGTTTGTGTGTTGTTGCAGTCTACTGAGCTACCCACAGCAGATACAAAACCAGAAGGAACCGCAGAGAGATATCAGTGCCTATAACTTAAGATAATGCACAAAACTGATCTATAAAGTGCTGAATTTGACTAATGTATCTTTTGTATTGCGCTGTGTGATCAAAGAAACTGGGAAATGGTAACATTTGAATTAAGGAATTACAATCCACCTCCCTCCATCTGTGTGCTAAATAGTAGAGTCAGGGAGGCTTTGGAACAAATAAACAACATGAGAGAAGAAATCTGAATTCTTTAAAAACAATTATATCCTGGATATAATGATAATTACTCATGAGATTTTTAAATTATGTAGTTGAGAATCTTAGGTTGGTGATATACTAAGCCTCTACAGAAATTTTAGGTCGTATTACCACATTTTCACACCAGGTGTCGCTTGTGAGAAACTACTTCCACAGCCTCAAGTTTTGTGAGCAGCTCATACTGATACAACAATCACATTGGCCAGTTATTTAGGTATGATGTAACCTTTTATTCTTAGCTCCATCAGTTTTAAACCGGGGTGCCCAATCCAAGGCCCTGGGCCAGATGGTACCTTGCCCATCTGAACACTTAAGCCCTCGAACTATAATTTACTGCCTTAATGATATAATATATTTAACCAGTAATCAGAGTTCTGAGAGATTTCCCTTGGAATAGAGAGCAACGTCAGACAGCTGAGATCCCGAGTGTTGCCGAGAGATGAAATTGAACTAGAAGACAGCTAAATTGACAGGCACACAACTGCATGCATTTGCTATGGAGAGGGAATTTAGAGCGGCGCTCCTTCTCATTCTCTCTTTTATAGACACTTCATCATATCATTAAACATCACGTGTATATTGCACTCAAGTGGACATATTTTCAGTGCTAAAGTCCTAAAGCTATCTCAAATCACATAGCGGAATCAGCCAAGTAATACCATGATGAAGGCATTTTTTTTCTCACGTTCGCAGTCTCGTTTTCGCATTTAAATACTATGGCATTGACAGTTTGAAAACTAAAGATGCGGTTTCTATGTAGTTATGATAGAGACCTGTAGCTGTGTTAACGCAGTAATATTAACTACAATGTAATGGTTTCTTATGTCAGATGTTTATATCAGAATGAAGCTGCTAGGTAGCTCCAAAAGGATACGTAGTTTCCCCATTGTTTCTATTTCTAAATTTGAATAGTGTATGAGCACAAAAATTGCATTTGCCAAAAACGACATGTAAAGCGGCATAATTCTGATAACCTAGACAAGGGTGAGACAGTATTTTTCTGTCATTATTTGGAAACTATTGATTGAAACTAGCTAATAGGACTGACACTGATAATATAATTTATAGCCTACACTATTAAAAAAATAACAACACGGACCACTTAATATATATTACTATAGTAATAAAGGATACTGCCGATAAGCGCGTGTATGCGGTTCTATGGTGTAATGGTTAGCACTCTGGACTCTGAATCCAGCGATCCGAGTTCAAATCTCGGTAGAACCTAACCTTTTACCTCTCTGGTGTCATTTTTTAGGGACTTGCGGCTTTAACATAATATTTCAACAAAATACAAAAAGGCCTCTCTTGTACAAATTAGCAAACTTCTCTTGTGAAACGCTGAAACAAACGCAAACATCTTCCCCACAAATAACCGGACGAGAACTTTTTGTCAACCACTCATATGACCAAGGTTTTGCATAACCCTGCTTGATTGGACATCCCCTTTAACTAAGGCAGTATTGTACGCGCATGCGCAGCCGGTCTGATCGAGCAGTTCTACAGACAAGATGGCGGCGGCAATGGATGTGGATACCCCAAGCGGCACAAACAGTGGAGCAAGCAAGAAGCGCTTCGAAGTCAAGAAGGTGATTGTTTTGGAAATGATAGAAGGATAAAACATACGGGGCAGTAAATGTGAAATCCTGATTTGTACCCCTGGGACTGTAGTTTGGTAGTGTTGGTTTGGCTAACTTGCTAGCCCACGGCCTAACCATTTCTAGGGAGAACGGGTTTTCCGTTTCTCAGACGTATTGTAGCTTGCTGACGTTAACGCCTTGATCGTTGGCAAGCTATTGAAGTTAAAAAGGTATATCTTCATACATTCTTGTCACTTTGGCTTAATCAAGTTGCTAAATATTAGGAGCCGGTCGTTAAGGTGTCTTCACGATAGATACAGTACAGTTCCGCCTAGTTCAAGTTATAATCAGGTTATTGACAGGTCTTTCGGCCAATGAATCCGTGAATGTAAGCTTACGTTGAGACACAGTTGGTCGATTGCTATGTCATCAAACGCAGGCGGGTATCATGTAGTATTTCCATGTTTTACGATTTGGGTGACAGCGATAATGTAATGTTACGGTATATACTTACGTGATTTGTAAAGGATATCGTTACATAAATTAAGACTAGTCTTTGTGCGATTTTGGGCGGTTCGCTAACATAGCCATCAATAAACTTTACCATCGCGAGGAGCTCAGACCGCACAGTACTATGTGCGATGTCACCATTGAAAATTTGTCAACTCTAGTAATTAAAAAGCACGAGAAATAAATGTGTTGAGATGGTGTGCGCTTTTGTTATTGAATCGCATGTTGTGTGTGCACATGTATTGAGAGCGTGTCACTGCATTTAACTTTGTGTTGGTAACAGTGGAATGCTGTCGCTCTGTGGGCCTGGGACATCGTTGTAGACAACTGTGCCATTTGCCGGAACCACATCATGGATCTCTGTGAGTATGGGCGTTAATTTTGACCACACGAAACTGAGGTTAATTAAACTTGCTACACTGAATACTGAGACATACCTTATAAATCACAACCTGATGTCTTTGCATTTTTCCTGGTCCTTCAGGTATTGAGTGTCAAGCCAACCAGGCCTCAGCTACATCAGAAGAGTGCACTGTGGCTTGGGGAGTTTGCAACGTGAGTCTGTATTCTCTTTGTTTTTGTGTGTTGATTGAAGGCGCTTCATTTCATTTGTCTTTATTAGAAAATCAAAACTGCAATTCCACAATGGACTAAAGAGAGTGTGATGCTACAAAAATGTAGCAATGTCTTTTATTGTTATCCCATTTTGGTGAAGTTATACTTGGTGGTAATTCCCAACAATTGGTGATCAGTCAGTGATTATGTCTTGACCTTCCTTCTCTATATTTCAGCATGCTTTCCATTTCCATTGTATCTCCCGTTGGCTGAAGACCAGACAGGTGTGCCCTCTAGACAACAGGGAGTGGGAGTTCCAGAAGTAAGTGACTCTTCTATAGATATTCCTATTGTGTGTGTTTGTGTACATGGAATTTTCAGAGCGTAGTTGGCAAATATAAGTCCAGATACAAATAGTCAATGCACAGGTATCACTGGACAGTGTCACGACAAATGACCTTAACTTTAAGAAGCTGTAGTGCAGGTCACTTCCCCAAAAGACCAGGTGGACATCAGTTAAGACCATGCTCTGTTACTCACTACTCGAGAAAGTCTAGCAGTTGGCACAGAGTACTGAATACACACATATTATAGAGACTTTTCAATTTTGATCTGGCGTTGTTAAAAATGGCTCTCTCTGTTTTGTGCAGGTACGGACACTAATGAAAGACAGGACCATTATTTAGATTTGTTGCAGCAGTGTCAAAAGTCAACAGTGATTCCCAGCCACACACACACAGCATTGTGTGGGAACAGCAGTCTGCCTGCAGACTTTCTCTCCCCTTCTGACATTGTGTATTTCATTGTCTGTTTGCATTGAAAAATGTTTTTTTTTTGTTACAGTTTGAATATGGTTTAAATTATAAAGTAAATCTTCCATTAAGTTGTTTCTGCTGTGATTCTTTCAAGTTAAACACATTACAAGGTTTGCTGTGCTGATCTTTATAATGTACAGCTTCAAAAACTCACCAATCTCTTTGTCACTCCTCAGTGCAATTCATCCTTGCCTGACTTTTTGAAGGGCTTTGATTTTCAAAGTAGAATTATCAGAAGGCTCATGTAATTCATGCGAGTTGTAAACAGTCCTGATTAGCCTGTTCATTATGATTAGATTTGGCTTAGCACACATTCTTATTAAAGCTTAGAATTTTTGCATGTGTCCCATTTATACAGGTAGATATTTACTTAACCAATTCTGGTTAAGCACCTTACTCAGTGGTTCAACAGGCATGCCCAACCTGGGAATTAAAATGGCAACGTTTCAGTCATGAGCTCTGGTCCTTACTTCTGTCACACTGCTGTGAGTATAGCTAGCATCCATACACTAAAGCAGCAGTCCATCTGAACATTTGTGAACCCAAATGATAATGCTCATCTTGAGTAGTCAGTGATCATCTGTGGTCACTTCGCTAGTTTCGGAACTTTGTTGTGCGTGTCTGGAACAGACGCATCAACAGTGAGAGGAGATGACCCCGTCTGTCGGTCCGAGATCATACACCATCTACAGCCTGTGTGGCCTCACATGGCATGAGGCTGTAATCCATCTGCAGGACAACAGAATGCCGGAGGAAGAGATTAGCAGGTCAGCTCTACTCTCTAGTTCTGGATTCACAGATGGGTGGGGGCTAACAACATAAACAAGCGCTGTTAAAGCCCCTGACTTAGGGCACAACACTAATAATGTCACAGGATTGTGAGCTGGTGGTGAGAGTTTAGAACTATAATAATGAATCTTTAACCTAACAGTAGGCCTAAAACCCAAAGTGAAAGTACAGATTTGAATGTTGAAACTTCACCTCACACCAGACATGGCATTGGTACAGGCAATGAGACATAACAATTAAGAAAATTAAGAAATTGTGGGGTGAAGATGAAAGATGAGTTGGTATTTTGGGGAGAAAAGGTGGTCAGATAATAAAGGATGTGCTGTTATCATTCAGGGAATATATAGCATATGATTATGAAATTGGTGATCTAGATGCTTTATGCAAGATACACCAATGTGAGGTGTGTCTACCTTACTGACAATGAAGGAAAAAAAAACAGTTCTGCAGCAGTTTACAGGCAATAATGAGCCAAGCAGCTGCATTTGCTAACCTGTAGTTCATCAAATCAGTGTGTGCCAGGGTGACCACTACAATATGGCAGAAAAGAGGAGGAAACTGCTCTTGCAGTTGAGCAAGTCAGCAAGCAAACATCAGAGACCAATGGTTAGAAATAGGAACAATTTTTCTGAATGAGACAGGATAAAACTTGGGATGGCACATGGACAGTGCATGTAAGTTCCAATGTTAACAGATCACTGGAGAGAAAAGCGATGGTCCATAACTCAGGAATAGATCAGCTACTTTATCAAGTGACCTACTGATAATCGCCAGTAATCTACATGTAGTAGTGAAATACATCAGGAGAAACTATAAAAATCTCCAAATAAATTTAAAAAATTAAGAGTGAAACTTATTCTTTACCCATATTCATGATCTTTGTTGCTCCACTAAAATACATTAGAGTACCTTTACATGTTAGCCTTGTACGTCTCTCTGGATAAGGGGCATTGGACAAATAAACAGTAACAAAAATCCTTCCAGCAGGAGAAGCTCAACTTCAAGGACATTAAATAGTGGGGACCAGATCATCAGACAGCTGCCAGCGCAGTCTGGAGGATCATGCAGTCAGCTATTTCAACTGTGTCAACAACTTCAGAACTTCTGAAGGCCTACATGTGGATGCAGTCTGGAGTAGAATGCAACATTATGTCCTGTAAGGAATAAAAAAAGAGCATACACCATGTGGATTCTCTCCAGCAACATTCTGTACACTGTAAGTTCATCTGTCAGGACCCATTCAAAGAAGTGAGGATTGTTGAGACAAGATAACAACTGGACAAAACAAGTTGGTTCTTTGAGTTAACTCTTCAATAAAAAATGTCAATGACAAATCAAAAATGGACTGAATGATCAAACATGTTTGCAACAAAAACTTTAATGATTTTAATCACTTTTTGTCATTACAGAATCCAAACCCCAAATAGAAGAAAATATTTTTCTTTTTTTCCAGAAGAGAAAGACAGACAAGTCACGGACATGTTACAGTGAAGGAGATGAACATTAGAAATCTGAGGGAGAGCAGTTAATCAGAAACCCCCAGTTTCTGCCCCTGAAAACAGATAACTGCCACTCTTGTGTTGACAGTTGTTCCTGGAAATGAACAATAGCCCCATATATTAGTTTTATTTTGTCTGTGCTGGTGGCTAACATAATGTCAAGCTGTCATATTGGCTTCATATGTACACTTTTATTAACCCCCTGTGTTTAATATTAGCCCTAAAGGAAGTAACTGGGGCTTCTGATTATGAGGAAAGTCTTAGGTTGTCTAGTATGGACTGCCCTCATCAAATCACCATTCATTGTTATGTTTCTATGAATGCTAATTGCCAATTTGCAGGCTGGCCCCATTAACAGCAAGCGCATGTAAGAGTTCATAGTGCAACCCCTTCCCCTGCCCCTCCCAACACACACTTTCACCTTAACCTGACATCACTTCAATCCATGCTCACACTCCTTGCCTCCACTCCCCTCATACTTCCATCCCCAACCGTCGCACCTCTTGGCTCACAAACCTGCACACGCACACACACACACACCTTGCCCTCTCTGTCCACCCCCTAGCCCACATCTGCCAGCCTGCCCCCCCATGAAATGTGGGCATCCCAGTAATCCTTAAGTTGCTTTTTGACCCTCCCATTCTCACAACTCCTACACCTGCCCAACTCTCCCACACTCTCTACGCCTGGGGACCCCCAAACTTGGAGCTCAGTTTGGTGATGAGAGCCATGATCTTGGGGTTGTTCTGGTATTTGGCGATGTTGGCTGGATTCTGGGCCACGTCCTGGAAAGCTGCCATCACCTCTGGGTCCTGGAGGGAGGTTGGGGGGGGGTAGGTATGGGACAGAGGGGTTGGAAACAAGTTGTTAATGGGGCAGTGCTGAGCTGAAAAACAACGATGGAATAACAGCAAGGTTTACAAGAGACTGAGTGAGGATAATGCCTCTGCAGTGCCTTACCTTCATTGCCATGAGCACCTCAGGGTCATTAAAGAGCTCTCCCAAGCCCGGCATGCCAAAAGGAGGGGCTCCACCTGGGAAACCAGCGCCTCCTGTGGGACATGACAGAAACTGCAATCATCCACACTGGTCTCTTTCTACTCTTAACCGTACAAAGAAATGCTTCAGGTTAACCGCACCAGCATGACTGGTGTTGGCTACTCAGCGAACTCTGCCTATGTGTCAGGTCAGGTTGCACAAGTTGACTTGTGGTAGGGCTTGAACAGTGTTATGCTCACACTCACTGGTCTGGGAGTGTTGTTAGCCAGATCTGACATTGTTGCTCATTCAACTTGAATAGATACTCTTCTGTCCTTGGATAGATTGAGTAGATACCCAGAGGGACTTTTAGCACAAGTGTAAGAGGGTCTGCTAAATGAACGTAATGTAATGTATGTGTTTTGTACGTTGTCCTTAAGTGTGCATTATTACAAAAGGGCTACTCAGTATTACCCCACCACACGCACTCTAACCTGGGAATCCTCCCGCAGCCTGCTGTCTGGCCTCCTCCTCCTATTCACAGAGAGAAAACACAGAGGTCAGAAAACCTAACCCACTCCATCAGCCTCATCTCTCTCCCTCCCTCCCTCCTCCTCCTGTTCTCACCCTCTGTGCTCTCTCATGCTCCTCCCTTGCTTTCTTCACTCTCTCCTTCCTCGCCCTGATCTCGCGCTCCTCTCTCTTCCGCTCGTACTTGCGCCGGTGCTCCAGGATCTTGTTGGCCTGTAGAGGGAGGAAGAGATCACTGCCGCCACACTGCACCGACAGACTGCAGTCCCGACGAAGGCAGGGACAGACTGACAGGCTCTAGCCACCACTACCTTGGGCTGGACTTCCTTCAGCATGGCGCTGGCTTCTTCATCGTAGTCCAGCTTGCAGGCGGTGGCCAGGTCTTTAGCAGCCTCTTCCCAATGCCCAAGCAACCTAGCCATGAGTGCAAAGCAGACAAGCAGATAAGACCCTTCAGAGCAGTGGTTGCACAGTTTTTACACTGTGTGTGTGTGCATGCACGAGTGTGAGCTGAAGGGAGCAGGGGGGCTTGTCGATTAAACACAGACAGCCTGTGCTTTCTTTGTTCCATGTCCGTGATTCATCCTGCCGACATTTACAGAGCAGCATCTGCGTGGGTACTCCCCTCCCCTTGTCTAAACTCTTGACTTCACCCTTGACATGCACGCCGCTGTATCTGAACTGGACCACATGAGCAAAGGCTCATCTCCATCCACACACGTACCTGTGCGCCTTCCCCCTCCACTTGTATGGCTGTGCAGAGTCTGGGTTGATGTCAATGGCCCTGTCGCAGTCCCTCACGGCCGCATTGGGCTTCTGCATGCGGATATACACACTGGAAGACCACAGGCAACAGTCAGCACACACAGAGTCCGGCAGACACGCAGCGCTTCCCATCCTACACCAGTAGGGAGCAGTCAGCCCTCGCTCACCTGGCCCGCTTGGCGTACAGGATAGCCAGCCGAGGGTTGAGCTTAATGGCTTCTGTGAAGAGATCCAGGGCTTTCTGCAGGTCTCCTAAAAGAGCACGGGAAGTCAACGACTGAATGATATAGTACTTGGTATGTGAGACTGAGAAAAACTGGCTTGAACGCTTTGCATGTCACATCTGTCACAAATAATATAACTGGATGTAGAATAAATTGACGACAGACAAATATGATCAGGCTGCACTTTCTAATCAGATCAAGCCCCGTACGCAGTCAGTCTCACCCCCTTTATTGAGACCTCCATGGTGGGAAAGCTGGATTGCCTTCATCATCACAGACTGCTATAAAGAGACAGAAAGAAACAGAGAGCGATAGAGTCTGAGTACTGTCCCTCACCCTCTCCAAGGGCTCCGATGGCTTCCACCTTTTTCTCATTGGCCTGGTCCATCATTTCGTCTGTCACCTGCAGGTCAAACACATTCATTGGCACATATACAAAAAGGGAAATAAAGGATGTGGACGATGAGTTTTACAAAGAGTTTCAAATTAAATACACAAGAAAAAAAGGACATTACCTCCAAATTCTCATAGTCTCCCATCTCCTGAGGTTCATCTGTGTCTGGCTCAATCACCCCATCGTTGTCGATCTCTGTAAAAAAAACAAAAAAAACAAACAAACAAAAAAAAAACAGAGCGAAACCCACAATCAGCCACTTATCTCTTCCACAGAATCAGAAAGTTGAGGCTGCACAAAGCAAGGTTGTTTTGGCTTTTTTTCCTGGTTGTGAAGCATATGACCACCTTAAATTTGTGATTCAAAATCAATGGCATAAATCTCAATCGGTAAGCATGTACGTGCTCAACTGTGTCCACAAATACATGCAAACGCGCACACACAGGCAATAAGAGAGAGGCATACCCAGCTCACTCTCCTCGCTTTCGGATGGAGGGGAGGGTTCCCCAGCAGAGGAGGGGGTAGGAGCAGGGCCAGAGCATGGGCACTCCTTCTAAACTCACAGCAGATGGTACAGTCAAGTTAAAACCCTATACCATACAAAAGATCTGCATAAAGAACATATAAAAAATACACATATATGCCAAACAAATTCAACACAAACTCACAAGGGAACTAATTAACAAACTCGTTTTATAGTATAGAGTAACTCTCATAACATTCCATTTGCTTAGCTCTCAAAGGACAACATTAATAACAATGACTTAAAAGGTCCGATAACAAAAAGACGAGTCAGACTCCCCCATTACCTTGCAAGAAGGGGGTACATCATTTGACTTCACCGGAGGGATAGTAGCTCCCATCCTAAAAGGAATAATCGTCAGCTACCACAAATAATAAACAATCAATCCATCACATCACACAACTGTCAGCGAGTGTGTATAAAACTGAGACTCAGCGCCAGTGATGCATAACTTTGCCATGTGCGATTCACGAGTGGTTGAGAGTTTGTTCTAGTACGTGCCTGCCAGCGGGTGTGGCAGCATGACCCAGCAGTTGGACTCAGCATGGTCGTAACCAGAAATGTGACATGCGTGAGCTAACGCCTCATTAAAAGAAGCAGAGCTCTGTCAACACATGGCGGTTAAATTGTGCATACACCGTCTTTGTTTAAAGCAAATCAAATTAAACAGCATTCGCTGTACGTGCGGAGATTGTCGAAATCGCTTAAGTAGGCTAACGGTTCAGCGGCAATAGGTTTATTTACCGCAACACTCATGCACATGAACCCTGTTTGTAAACTTCCAGAAAAGACTGACCCCAGCAGCCAGGTCCGGAAAAAGCCGAGCTCTGGCAGGTGCAGCACGGATGGATTCTCGCTGCAAAGCTGAACGAAGGCCTTCAGCTCCGATACCTTCCGCGGGTCCATTTCCAGTCCGTAGACCTCACAGACGCTAATCGTTAAAGGGGGATTAAGAAGGAGTGTTAGCTAGCTAGCTAGCAACAAGATCAGTAACACAGCAAGATAGCAAACTGGTCCAATGCCATACCCTAGACAGCTCTGCACGCGTAAAATGAGTTTACTAGCTAGGTGCTACTGGCTTGCTAGCAACATCCAAACCTGTATAAACAGCACAGCTTTCCATACGCATTGTGTCTAAACTGTGTATTTTGAACAACACTGCTAACGATGCACGCGGCGCATCGATGCGGAACAAATTTGGAGCGAGCTAAAACGGTACATGTTTCTGGGGATTAGCTTGTCTAGCTAGGTTGCAGCCAAACCCAGTGGAATATTCTGGAATAACAAGATAACGAATGAGCTATCAAACTAAGGATGCGATTGGATCGTGCATTTCCAAAAACAACACGTAGCTCGCTAATTATCTAATATGCTATTTAAGACCAATAAAGACAGAACGTTAACAAACTCGTTACCTGTGTAACGTTTAGTAACCCTCAATTTGTTATGATCCTCCTACCAACAGGCAGTCACGAGCACTGGATCCCTATGCAGTTTTCCCCGCCTCGACAACTACATGCGTCAAAATGAATGCTGCAGGCTGAGGAGGTTCTTTTTTCTCAGGCACGATGTCAGATGCCAAATACGTGTTTAGTTGGGTCCTGGATCGTAGAGTCGAGTCGCTGACCAACATGGTCATAAACGAGCGCGTCCAATCAAGCTGTTCCGTCCGTGTCCAAGAGCAATGAGAGCCTTAAAGGGGAGGTACTGTAAATCCTTATGTCAAATTTCAATCAGAGAAATGTGGTGGTTAGGTAGAAAAGTAGGTGGAAATTAGCGAACTGCACTCATGTTCTCTGCCAGGGTTCACTCGATAGTCCTATTATGTTGCTCTGTTTTGTTGTTTTATTTAACGTAAGTCTAGGCAAGGTATAGTGACCTATACCATCATACTTTGAAATCTACCTCAAGTTGAAAGTTATGTTGCTAGCGTGCTAGCCTCAGCAAACAAACGTGATCACTGGCTTGCAATCAACAATGCTGACTTCACCCAACGTTTTCATCAAATCTGCTGTCTCACTGGTGTCACGGTCTTTTTGGAGTCGAGGTTAGATATGTTCCTTATGTGCTCCTTCGTGTTGTTTGTATACGATCTCCACGATTTCCGAGTAATGGAACTCAGGGCTAAGCTAAGTGTCACAAGGGGTGGGAGAGGACATCATTGAATTACGTAAGCGTCTCCTCTTATACAAAGTGGTACCAGCGTGTTTGCAACGGTAGATGTTCGACGCCCGACTGCGATGCACGGTGTCAAACAGCCCCTTGACTGGATCACAGTTCCGAATGGGCCGGAATATGACGTCACTGTCGTGTGTGTGGCTCGTATGCACGTGCGTCGCTTTTTCTCTCTCCAGGTAGTGCGTGGTGTCAGAACAGGAACGTTGCTGTGAAGACAGGAGGATGGAGACAAAAGAAAGTTCCCCCAAGATATCTTGGCCAGCCCAGCCCCTACACCCACCCGCACCTTCTCAAACATGGTGCGTCTCACTTCACTTCTCACTGCCAGCTCTAGTTCGGTCCTGGTATTTGTGTATCCCTCTGCAAATGTTTCAAGATCAAACCATCAGGCAGCTGTAGTACGCAGGGTGAGATGAAGGGGGCATATTACAATAAGAAAATACGTCAAGGGAATGGGAGCTGTTAACAGTGAAGGAGAGATCTCACCTTAGATGTGGACAGCCCCAGTTTGGTCACATACTTACATATTTCATACCGTTCTGTAGGACAGTCCAGAGCTTTGGATCAGAACACTGTGTTTAAATGGCTGAGTCCTTTCCAGTCTGTCTCACTCTTTCACAATAATGTCCACTTGTTAGATATATGCTTCTGTGTGTGTCTCTTCAATTTTTGTATCCTCCCACATTTTTGCCTCTGACAGGGGAGGTGACCCCAGGGCTGACCCAAACAGAGTATGAGCTTCGCCGGCACAAACTGGCCTCCCTCATCGCAGCGCAGGCCGAAAAGCAAGGGTCCGCCTCCCCGCAGGGCGCCGGCTCCTCCCACATCGCCGTGGTCCTCTCGCACCCCACCCGCTACATGACCAACGACATCCCCTACCCCTTCCACCAGAACCAGGACTTCCTGTACCTCACCGGCGTCCTGGAGCCGGACAGCGCGCTGCTTCTGTGCTGTCCGCCCCGGCCGGAGCGGGCCATCCTCTTCGTGCCCAGCAGGGACCCGGGCCGAGAGCTGTGGGACGGACCCAGGTCTGGGAAGGACGGGGCGTCAGCCCTGACGGGCATGGAGAGGGTCCACAGCACCGAGGAGCTGGGTCTCGTGCTCAGGAGCTTGAAAGGTACAGGACGCCTGTCCTCCCGTTACTGTGACCTGTTACATCCAGTGTTCCTGGGTACTACATTTTCTTTTAGAGCTGAATACATGGTGTTACTGTCATTCTGAGTGACTTTCACGCTTTTAAATTTCATATGAATTTTTTACACTGTACCCTTTAAATGACCTTGAAAAACATGGGTGCCCCTTCTGTAGGCAAGTAGCAGTATAGTGTCAATTTGTTGTCCATTCAAAATAAGTGATGGGTTCATGGACTGCTTGCGACTTTTGGTCAGAATAATGTAATACACTAAGTGGGTGGCAGTCTGTCATAGTAGTGTACCCCACAGCATTTATACAGTGCTTTTACAATGGATTTCATTACTGGTATGATTTGAACTGCATGCAATTTGGAGAGTACTAACCATTGACATTGACATTGATCATAAGTTACAACTTCACACTAACCTCTCAATTGCTGCTCAGAAAATATTAAGACGTGATCAGAAACAAGGCACTACAACACCCAGAGACATTTTACACCTTCATCTTATGTCCCCCCCCAGGCAGCACGTTGTGGTACGATGCGTCCCCGCCCTGCCACCCGCAGCTCCACCACGCCCACATACGCCCCCTGCTGGAAAGCGGGCCCATGGTCCGGCCCCTCAGGCCGCTCGTCCACTCTCTGAGGGCCATCAAAAGCCCCGCAGAGGTGGCCCTGATGAGGGAGGCGGGGCGCATCACAGCACAGGTAGGGTACTGCCGTTTAAATTTGGGGGCAGAGGTGTGGGGCACAGGGGAGCAGGTTGCCTCTTCCTGGCTCAGAAGCCAGTTTAAGTCTGAAGTTCGCTTCCACCCAGACAGTAAGTGGAATGGCCAGACTCACAAGGTCCTGAATTCAGAACCTATTGTGTGATGTTTAGCACACGCACATCTATGGCTGTTTCAGCTGAACTATGTGAATGACTACCAATGTACCATTCTTATTCTGTTTCAATGCCTCATGGGGAGCACTGGCATTTCATTCTACAGAAATAGGTTTCTACAGAAAGCACCTATTGTTTTAGTTGTTGAAAGTAATTCTCTGCAGGATTGATGAGGATTTTGCAGTTGAGCCATGCGTACAATATAGTGTGAAACGTGATTACGTGAGTATTATTTCAGTCATTAGCGTATTGCATTAATCAGAAATTGCACTGCTGCAGTTAATCTCAAGTGAGGTGTAGTCATTCGCTTTGAATGAGGGAGTTTGATGATTAAAAAAAGAAAAATGGCAGTTAAAAGTAATGGAGGATTGTGCTGTGAATTGCAATGAGAAGTTAAAATAATGTGTGGTAGTTTGTCAGATCCTCTCTTGTATGTGCTAGTGTGCTCCCTGAAGTCGCACCGATATATGAGAGACCCTCATTAGAGACCCCATGTCTGTACAGCCTATTAATCTTGCTTCTCTTTCCCTAGGAATTTTTTTCATATTTTAGATGGATAGAGATATCTAAGAATACTTTTGTCATCCCTGCACTGCACAAAATTGTCAGAATTGTGGATTTACATTTTTAAATGCATTTTAGAGCATAAAAATGACTTTCATAAAAGTGACATTGGGTCACAAGTCATAATTTTTGTGGCAATTTTACCCCAAATCAACCTGTAAATGTAATCCAGTACTTACATTTCCCAAGACCATTAGGTTATCCTGAAGGGTGCAAGCGCAAAGATCCACCTAAATTCTTAACCAACTGATTTGGTCACAAGTTCAGACTTTTTACCTAGTTCTACAAAGCTGCACATCAGTGGATGGAAGGAGCACATGAGGTTTCCTACCACCTGCATGAGCTCTCCTGTGAGGCAATGTGGGACTGCGTTCAGCTTGTTCAGGCAGTTAGTAACAGTTACTGTACATGGGTTCACGGTTGTGTGTCAGTTCCATGTGATTCCTGTTAGCTCAAACCTTCAGAATACAGACATTCCAGTTTGACCTTGTAATTTTTGGTTTTAGTTGCAAAAAGAACTGAATTGAGCATTGAAAAGTAGTTATAACGTGTAAAGGCCATAGGATATACAAACCCAAGGCCATCAAAAATAACTTTATTCTGCAACATGACACAACACAGAATCAATGCTCTGAACTGGCTGTTCAGATATCAATTCAGTTGAACATCTGTGGTTGTAAGTCAAGACAGCACGAAAGAAAGAAAATCCAGGAGCTCCGAAAGAGCGGGGGGAGCGGTCAAATGTCCTTCAGTGCTTGAACTTCCTGAAGGACTACAGGAAGCATGTTCTCAGTGTCATCAAAGTAGTAGGACCATGCACAAAATCGTGGGTGCATGGATGTGAATACTTTTTTAAAAACGTGCATTTTTTTGCAAACTGTCACATTTATCTGTGTTGTGTTGGTAATATTACCATTTCCAATAATACCATATTTAACTAATTTTGCACTAAATTCAGTTACTCTGCTGTACAGTAGAATAATTGAAATACATACAGTTACATTAAATTTATTCTATGCATTTTTATGGCAGTACATAATCCTGTAATTTTTTAATGGCAGCATATTTAAGGTCATTACAGTAGATCATCACCTGTGCACTGTTAAATGGAGTTCTGAGTTGACCTGTTCATAAGAGTTCTAGCGCAGTATGGAGTAATGGAAGTTCAACATAGCCTCACAGTGGCACAGTATGGCCCCTACCCATGATCCTCCTCTTTTCCTCCAGGCATTTAAGAGGACTATGGCCATGTCTCAAGGGGATGTGGATGAAGCTTTACTGTATGCCAAGGTGAGGCGCTTCAGCAAACCTCTTTACTTCCTGTCCATCCTGTCTGTTTGCACAGCCTGCATCCAGTGTAGTCTGCCCGCTTCCCAGTGTCATCACAGAGTCTGCGGTTTGTGCCCCACACAGAGTGTAATGGTAACCTCAACAATCATCCAGCACACTGCCTGTGGCTACAATTTGGATACGTACACACAACATTCAGGTAGAACAACTTATTAAGTAGTTGTGTTTACAATGACTCTGTGTTTGTACACACTTGCGTGTCAGTGGCTTTGAAGTCACTAGTTGTCTTGAGAAAAGATCACGAGGCTCTCGGTATTACAGCAGATTAAACTCTTCAGTTCTTTCCATTTTCACATTTTACTGGAGTTTACAATTTAAAATATGTGTTAACCTCACACTGTTATCACTTCGTGCTATAACCCCTTTGGCAGTTGTTGATTGCAGAGAACAATTTTTTTCTTTTCAAAGTTCACCTGTGTGCCTCTTCAGGTGTGTCGGTTAAAAAAAAAAGTTAACCCTTATCCCCATTAACAGCTGTATTTCACACTTGCTCTGAGGAGGGAGTAACATAAGCCAGCTCAGATAACATACACAGTCAGTGTGTACAATGGATTGTTAAGGAGTAAAGTGGTGTGAAAAGCCATATCCGCTTCATTGATCCAATGAAAGTGTGAATGTGTATGAAACCTTTTTCAGTGTTGAATCCATTGTGCCAAGGACTTGTATATGTGGTATGGGAGGCTGAGCAAGCACTGACCAGATAGTAATGTTAAAATATTTTGAGGAACCCTATTACACCTGTCCTCCTAGCCCTTTCTCCATCCCCCAACCCCCACCCCCTTCCCCCCAGATATAGCTCAATCTTTGGCCCAGGGTCTATATTAACTCTTGCCAGCTATGGCTGATGCCACCATTTAATTGGATCCAACTCAGTCAACGGTGATACCCCAGACCAATGAAAACCATGGTGGTGGCTACACTTCATTTCACACCAGATTTTAATTGCATACACATTATTTGCATCTTATTTTTGAAACTGTAGATTGAATGGTTGTAGTCCTTAGAGTCCTTAGAATTGCTGTATTATTGTAGTGAGTATGCATTATCAGTGCTCACCATCTTTTGCTCTCTCTCTGTCTCTGTCCCTCTCTCTCTCGCTCAGTTTGATTTTGAGTGTCGGGCCCATGGTGCCAACTTCCTGGCTTACCCGCCTGTGGTCGCTGGCGGCAACCGTGCTAACACGCTACATTACATCAGCAACAACCAGATTGTAAAGGTAATGCTGAGACAGGCTGAGTAAATGCTGAATGCCTTTAATCAGGGTGCAGTTTGAAGTTGCTGTATATTAAAGAGCATTCTAATAATGCGCAGACATTCCACAGTGAAAGGTACTGTACAGGCCAGTTTGTCCAACACTATTGTTATTCATGCTGATAAAATCTTTAACACTGTCACTTTTGTTCAGATGTATTACTGACAGTTTGTGGATCTTGGTTGTTGTAAATGTGGCCTTACTATATGTAGCTTTATATTGTGGGAACCTTTGGATAAGAGCAAATCTAAATGTAAGTGTACATACAGTACCAGTCAAAAGTTTGAACACCTCTGATTAAGATCATGGGAAACCTGCATTCAAATACTTTTTGATTTAAAAACATGCTTAAATGCTTGAAATTTGTTTCTTAGGCATCAACTTCTCTATTTATATTTGTCTGTATGTATGAAATTCTTTCCAAAAAAAAAATTTAATTTAAAAATACCTTTGGCTATTTTGAAGAACCTAAAATATAAGATATTATATAATCAAAACATAAGTATTTATTTGTTTATAACACTTTTTGGTTGGTGCATAATTCCATTTGTGTTATTCCATAGGTTTGATGTTGAATGTGGAAAATTGTACAAATAAAGAAAGAAAAGTGTGTACAAACTTTTGACTGGTACTGTATGTAGATACTGAATGTCTGACACGCATGGTGACGCATAGATAATCACACACACACTGTGATTTTTACTCATACTGCTTAGCATGTGTGAATTTGTACCAGTTTTAATATTGACTGCATTGTTGGTCTTTTTGCCCTCAAACGATAAAACATTTTATTCCTATCTACCTCCAAGGAAGAGATGGGGTGCTTTCACACTTAATTTGAATAGAAGTGCGGTTTGATTTGTTTGGAGCTGTCTGTGAACCCTCTGACAGCGGTGCATAATTGCACTGGGATGTGAATTAAAACAACCCCACTGAGATTATAAGGGGGTGCTGAACTTTGGAACCTTTGGAACCGACCTTGATGGATTCGCGATTTGGTTCCACCAAGAAATTCTGTAGTACAAAAACAAACTGAGCTTCAGTTTGAAATGAATGGCGCCAGACTGCAGAAGTCACTGGTGAAACGAAGCGTTTGCCTTCTCAGCCGTGTCCTGTTCTCCCGATAATCGCTTTAATGTCCTCCACAGACAGAGGCAAACACTCGCTTGGTGTGCTCTGTTTCTGCAGCAGTTAATTGGTGAAGGCAGAAAATCACACAGGAAGTGCAAGCACACAACACGTGTGTGTGTGTGTGTGTGTGTGTGTCCTCCACAAAAGAGTGTATTCTCCAGAGAACTTCCACTGGAGGTAAACTCTGAGCAAACGGTACAGTTAAGTTTCAGAGTGAAACCAGTAGGATTCTTGTTCTTGCTCAGCAGCAAGTGGATCGAGAAAATGCAAATGAACTCAGGTTTGACTTGGTCTAAAAGGAGGCAAACCGAAACTGGAAATTTTAGAAGTGCGCCAGGATGCGAGTGATTTGTGAGTGAAAATCAGAGAGTGAGTAAGTGAGTCAGGGAGGGTCACAGCTGGTTCTGTGATGGCTTCCTTCAGCTGCATTGCTGTTGTGCAAGGAGGTATATGGCATTTGAATGTTTGGCTTGTTCATTTATGTTTAATGTTTAACTTCACAGTAATGTGAAGTTAAGAAGAATTAGGTATATAGGTACATTACTGGTAAATTAGCAACACAGTGTGAAGTACTGCCATGCATACAGTCTCGGGCATGCAGCTGATGGTCAGGTAGATCTGACTCTATTCGGACTTGCCAGCACTCACGGCCACATGTCCTCATACACACAGACAAATGCACACCCCTCCCCTCCCTGTCCCCTTTCACTGACTGCGTCTCTCATTCTCTCTCAGGGTGGGGAGCTGGTTCTGCTGGATGGGGGATGTGAATATTTTGGCTATGTCAGTGATGTCACCCGCACCTGGCCAGTGAACGGAAAGTGAGTGGCGTGTTAATTTGATATGATTCTGATTTTTTAAAAATTTTTTATCTGTAGCCACACTCACAGTAGATCTCATCTCCCAGTAATGAATGGTGTACGCTAGAAGTCCTGTTGTTGACTTCATTTACATACACTTATTATTCCAGATAATAGTCCTCACCAATATTACAGTCATACAGTCAAATATGCTGCTTACATGTACCATGAGATACAGCCACCATCAATATTCCTGTACACATGGTAGTGGGAGCATCCCAAATAAGCTCTGGAAAGGACAGGTGTGAATTTTCCTGGTAATGTGGGAGAAGAGGTTAGAAGATGCCCACTTTTGCACTACATTGTGTTGATTTCTGTGCACTTTTGCAAAATAGATTATTGCAAACAGTCACCTCCTTAATGCCACAAAGATATGAGCTTTTTGTGTTTGCCATGACAGCAAGCTTACCAGTGAGTTATGACCCATTATTCCTTGCAAAATATTGAACATGCGCAGACACAAGCTTACATGAGGGGTATTCCACATGAGGTTTGTACATGACTCAGTACTGTACTTAACAGAGGAATATCCCATATGTCTTATTTGGCTTGTGGTTACCAGAATAAGGCATTTACACCTTAGTCAAAATACTAATATTTGAATTGAAATCAATACATTGAAATATTAATGTCATAAAGAACGGTTTTGTGGATAACAGTCCTACAGGGGACAAGAAGTACACTGAACAGAATGTCTGTCACATAAAACGGGACACTTCAGCAGGGGTGTGGGGCCCGTGAATCATCTTATTTCGGTTATTATTATGATTATTATTATTATGTCTGTATGTGGCAGATATCTTCATCAAGGGCAGTGTAGAGGGTGTACTAGTTCCAAATGCACAACATGCACGGAGCGGTAATAACAACTACTCTAAAGAAGACAGGCATCCTATAGCACAGTCAATCAATGTTTGAAGCAAAATATATTGACTAGTATTTTTGCCAACCTTACCTGCATTTTACTTACTAAGGAACACAGGTGATTCATCATGTTCCCTTAATTACATTGTGACTTGTACCTTTGTTTTCGTACAAGGACACACAGATTGGATGATTGTGTTCTAAGAAGTACCTGCTGTATTAATAGCATACCAGGCTTTCATTTGAGCTTTTATCAAGTAACTGCAGGCAACTGAATAATTTGTCATTTTATGGACACTTAAGCATTCCAGTTAGCCCATCTTACCGGGTTCATTTATTTGGTCAGCAAATTAAAGACAAGTTGTATTTCAGAAATAAATGTCAAAATCTTACGAGCTTAAAATAATGAAACATTGGTCATAATATTATTTGCCTCTCCAAATACCTTCAATAACCTCGGCTTCAAATGGAGCTATTATCTTTTGCGGTTTCACCAGACACACAGCTGAATCTTAGCGCAGGCTGTGTAGCAATTAAAACGTGTGCATAACATTTCATTATATTACATTCATTTAGCAGACGCTTTCATCCAGAGCGACTTCCAGCACAAGAGAACAGAGATGTATCCATCCAGGTTAAATGACCAACAGTGTCAGACCAGGCTAACAACGCTCCCAGCACTACCACGAGTTAACTTGGCTAATCTGAAACAATGTGCTAATCTGAGACTGCATGACAGCAAAGTTACGTAAACAAGTTTATCAAGCTTGACGAGGTCTACTTTACACTGGCAGTCACCTTCATCAATATAACCAATAATATGCAAACCAGTTCCTCTCCTATAGATAGTATATTTGTTAAGTATGTGGTTAAATATGGTGTTAAATTAAGGATTAGAGAAAGTAGAACTGTCTAACATGCTGTAGATACACCTGCTTCAAACATGCACTCAAATACTTGTTAGCTGTCTACCACTAAAATATGGATGCAAGTGTGTGGCACGTATTAAAAACCACCACACATACATATTTCAGCTGCACTTCACATTTAAAAAAACCCCGTGTTTGTGAGCGTACCGGTTCAGGTACCTTCACCGATTCCCACCTTGGTGCCCCAGGTTCTCCCCAGCCCAGGCGGAGCTGTACCGGGCGGTCCTGGAGGTGCAGATGTCCTGCCTGTCCCTCTGCAGTCCCGGTGTCAGTCTGGACCACATCTACAGCACCATGCTGGCGCTGCTGGGACGCAAACTCAGGGAGCTGGGCATCATACCTGGCACTGCCAGCGATGCCGACGCACTGAAGGTACCCGGTTACACCAGTGTTATTTGTTTTTTTAATTCTATGTCTTTATGAAGGTATTATAGATGATTATCAATACAGCCAAATAAATCAACAAGATTTGTCTTAAAATGACACATAACATGTGTTTATCTTAGTTGTCAGGGCTGAAATGCATCAGCCAATGATAAACAATGGAATCTTCAACAGCACAAAAACAGCATGAGTAATGCAGGAGTAACAGATGTTCCAGTAAACAAGTGCTCCCCAAATAAACCTGTTTGGCGGAGGGAGCTGCGGAAGTTAGAAATAGACTGCGGCTCTGACCCTCTTCATCGCTAATGGCTAAGGCTGGATGGGTAAAAATGACTGAAGATAAATGTAAGAAAAGAACATGATCTAAAGACTAACATGGACCAATTTACAAAGCATTTCTGAACCCCTCTGAGCCTCAATACAACACAGGGTTCCAAGACTTATCCAGTTTGGGGGAAGATAGATTCAAGACGAACTTCAATTTTTCATAACCTGATATGCAAGTTTATTATGTTATACCTTTAGCACGAAAAGATCTGTGTGCGGTTGTGATGTAAACACAGAACCCTAATACTAGACTTATTTGATTTAGTTGTGCAACTTTGACGTTATCCTGTAGTAATTAATTATCCCAAGACATCATCTTGCCAAATAGTTTTAAAACTTTTATTTTGTCTGTAGTAGTACTTTGAGAGTGTTATTGACTGTGGCCCACAGTATCAATATCATTACAGTGAACTATAATTAATATGTAAAGAATTGTCTTAAGATATTTTTGAGTACTTGCATTACTTACTATAACTCAAAAACTTGTGCTGTACATGATAGTTTAACAGAGCCTGTTCTTTTTACCACTAAGCGAGAGTTGATCATGTTGATATCATTTAAGTCAGATTTACAAAGTGTACAAATTTTACAAAAGTACACATTATTTGAATATGGCTCATTAAAATATAAAATATTAACCCATGTGAGCCAGAAACGCCCAAGTATTTTGGATACCTCACTACGTTTCAGCAGGAAGCCGAACATCTTGAAGGTCATATGACCTGATCAGTATCATAGGAATAAAGTGGGGTATCATCATTTGTAACATTGTCTGCAACCCTAAGTAGTTAAAACTCACCTGCTTGTTTAGGAAGCGGGGTGGTTGAAAACAGTGAACTTTAGCTGCCTGACTGTCAAAAGTAACCTCAGTCATTCTGCTGTTGCTGAAAGGTTCGTTCATGACAATCCAGAGGATGAAAGATTAATGGAGGCGGAGGCAGGAATGGACAGATGTTTCTGTCTAGGATGATAAGAATGCATCAAGTACAGGTCTGAGCTGTCACACGTTTGATCCCGGTGGTCCGTATCGCTCTGCAGGCAGCACGCCGATACTGCCCTCATCATGTGGGTCACTACCTGGGCATGGACGTCCACGACACCCCTGAACTCTCCCGTTCCCAGCCCCTGCAGCCTGGCATGGCCATCACCGTTGAACCCGGTATCAATCTTCAAAAAGGACACTGGTTTTGACTGTTGTGATGCACACACAGTAGTGCTTATTTGCACCATCATACATACAGCACACAGCTATGGAAGCCAGGATCTATCCTTGGGGTGGAGCTTGACCTGATTTATACAATGTGAGGAAGCTTAACACACAAGTAGAAGGAGGTAATAGTATCCCAGGGCCTTTGCCCTGTTAGTCATTTCTGGGGTTTTTTGGTAGGATCTAAACCTTTTAGTATAAGGGTAGACACTGACAACAAGGCCCCTTGTATCAGTACAGAACAAGATACTAGCTTAAATACACTGTACACTATGCAATATTAATAATGTAAATCAAATAAATCAGTTAAGAAAATTTTACTTTGTACAATGCCGCTCACAGTGTGATTGTCACGGATCTCTTAATTACCATACACTTGTGCATGCATATCGAGTTACAGGCCTGAAATAATCACCTGGGTAACATTACAGATCCTCTTTTTCCTCTCCTAGGGCTGTACATTTCTGAGAATGACGAGGGATGCCCTGAACGATTCCGGGGACTTGGAGTGAGGATCGAGGACGATGTGGTGATCCAGGAGGAAGGGGGGCCGTTGATCCTGTCTGCAGATACCCCGAAAACCATCCCTGACATCGAGCGTGTCTGTGCACAAGTTTGAAAGAAAGTAGGGGGTGAGACGTGGGACTAAACTATGGTCTTTAAACTGGCACAAGCATGAGGGAGAGAGAATGGAATATGGATATCACAAACTCCCTCTCTACACTTGAGCAAGGAAGGTAGAAATGTGGGTGTGTTCTCAAAGCTGGCAATGTGAATCTATACCATCACTGTACCTAACTGTGAATGGACTGTTTTGTTTGTGAATACATAATGTCAGAATTTTTTCAGTGTCCTGTGGGTGAAAGGACTGTAGAACCTTTTGCTACTCTCTCAATAAAAACAAATCTTGGAGGTTCAGTGTGAAATAGGTAAGCAATCTAAAATGTCAGTGACTACTGACATTTTGCCCTTGAAATCTCTTACTAACCTTGTGCTTCATTTTATGGCAGCTGTCTTGGTCTTCTTCTTGGTCTTCCACCGTAGGCAGTCTAAACCCCCCCATACAATATACTGTCGGGCAGTGACCCTCCGTGATGAATGTATGACACTTCAACACTTTTTGCAACTATGAAATCTTAAGAGTGTGTCTTAAGTTAGACCATCAGTAGTTTATCAAAATATATTGATTTCTACTAGTTTTATGTGACAGAAAGGTGGTACTGAATTATAAAGAAGCACACCAATCACAAAAATTTGTAGTTTCTTCAGAGTAAGTTATGCTGCACGAATATAGTGGTTGACATCTGTTGTAATTCGTTCTGTGATGATACAAAAACGTACACATATTTAGAATCACTGAAACTGTATGCTGCAAAGGGATTGTACCCAAATGGGCAAGTGAAAGTAACTTGAAAGTGTTGTTAGTAATGTTTTTCTATATCTTGCTATTTATAATTTGCTTGTGATTAATTGATCAAGCAACCCCTACAAGCTACCCAGAGGTATCCAGCTTGGGACAATGCTTTGTGGTACCCTTAACTTACTGTATACCTATATAGATGAGGCAGCTTGTAGGCCTCTCTATTGGAAACTAAATGGCCTGTTGACAATTGAGGGTAATTTGGTGGCTTTAAAAAATACTCTAGTGCGAAATGGTCATAAATATTTTGGTGTGACACGACTGCCCTCCTTTGATACTCATGGTGGTACTGCAGGTCCGAAAGACTACGAAAGTCGTTTCCGGGAATTCCCGAACACCAACCCCCTTGTTATACTGCTGTACCTCCAACCCTCCCCCCGTATCGGAGGAGTAGAAACAACAAGCCGCCATTTTGTTTGTGCGGAGAGACGGAGAGAGGCAGGAGAGACCGAGAGAGAGAGAGACTTCTGCGCCGATCACAACGACTCCGAAAGCCGCCGGGCACAAAAGAGTGGCGGTGTCACCTCGGAACAAAAAACAAGAGAGATCAGAGAGAAGGAGAAAGAGGAAAGAAAAAAGGAAATTCTCGTTTGAAAATCACAGGAAGGGGGTGTTTTTTACGGAGCCGAGAGGAGAGGCGGAAGAAGGCGATATATTTAAACGAAGGAAAACCTGCGAGGCAGCAGAGAAATTATAATCATAAAAATAATAATAGACCAGTCGTCGCGGGAGGAAAACTCCCAAGACAAAAAAAATGAAAACGTGAACTATCCGTTAGCTAAAGATCAGAGAAAGGGGGACATTACAAAAAAGGAAGAATTAACTGAAGAAAGAAAATAAAAAGGATAAACGCGAAGGGGGGATACACCATCACAAAGACTCAATGAAAGGATTGAGGAGCCAAAAATATTTTGGGAGGTGTATATTTTTTGGACCCGAAGCTTCCCACTTCAAAAATAACCCATAATATTGTAGCGACCCCCCTCGCTTTATCCGATTTTCGCTCATCGCCGTATTCTCTTGTTCTTGGTTGGGATTTTTTCTTTACTAGCCTAGCTAGCTAGCTCGTTATACGCAGTGTCAGAATATTTCTTGCTACATTTGCTAATCAATTCACACGCGCGAATCACCGGTGAATTTGCATTTAGCAAGTTGCTAATATTGCTCGTTCTAAATAAAATAGCTCTACTTCGTGTAAACAGGAGCAAACCCTCACCATAGGAAGCGTCCACTGCAAAATAAAACTAAACACTAATTGGATCAATCTGATACCAATTAGTTGGTTATTGTAATAATTTGATACCTAGCTTCATCTTTTGTGTAAGAATCGAATAATCAGGTTTTAGTTAACTTGCTGGCAGCATATAATAATTGGAGCGGTTCATACAGCGAGCTAAGGTTTGGGATTTTTGCAAAGATTTTTGAACCCCGTTTTTTGCATTCAGCACATACATACAGAGGGCGCAAGATCCAAATTTGATGAAAATATAAATGCATAAACAAGTGTTTTGCTATTTTTAAAACCCCATAAGATTTACGACTGTACGAAAAGGACAGTAATCATCTCGTTATTTAAGCAAGGGGAGGTATTGAATATGCAAGTCATTTATTTTCGAAAAGGTGTAAGCTCTGAGCATCATGGTAATACCGTTGCACAGACACTGAACATGCATGAGAATTTCATTCAGTTGTCTTTCAGTGTTGTGGCTTAATATTTCAACAGTATTGCACGTGTCTGTTATTTATTCCACTGAAAGGCAATGCAGCTCTTCTTAGCAAGTATTTTATGGTAAAAGTGGAAACGGGTGCTTCTTCCATATGCATTTTGAATAACTAGCTATCATTTTTCATCGACTGCGCCTACATTTGACGGTAGCTACCTACTAATTGACGTTTCAGAATTTTCACTAACCTCAAAGCTACCGAGCCGTGTTTCTTCATTACTTACAACACGATAATATTTTTCTGTGGTGCTTTTGATTTATGAGTGTGGGCTACCTACATAACACAGACGAGCAGTTTCAGATATTAACCAGCCATCATATGTTTGGAACGGCGCTCAGCCGTTCTGTTTATATTTAAGAGACTCGCTAGCTAGTTAGGAGAGCTTGCTTGTTGGGTAGTTAACTTATCAACGCGTGCTTGCAAAGATTGATCATTGAGCTAAGTAAAATTCACAGGATTTCTTCGCACCGGAAAAATGCAGTGATACAGACCGCCGACAAGCTACCCCCTGTTCATTTGAGGATTCATTTTTTCTTCACGTTCAGCTCACGTTAGCTAGCTACAATGGTAACGGGATCAAACTGTATTGACCGCAATGGGAGCCCCGTCCAAATCGAAGGTTTATTCGTTCTGGGATTTCTGCTAAACATTGCATGAGGCAAACCCTTCAAAGTAGCCGCAGGGGGTGCGTTTGGGTTGCGTTTTTTTATCGCGTTTCCCATCGCGTTTCCCTCGCAGCCACTGCTGCTCCCCGGCTCGGCTTCCTCGAATTAAAACGCTCGATTTCGCCGCCCGACGATGGCGGAAAAGACGGATGCGGTCATGGAGGACAGGTCTTGGGACGATTTCTCCGTCGCCGAAGAAGCTACATGAGTTGAAAGGCCTGTTCGGTTGTGTCTCTCCTCTTTTACCGACTCCACCTTCCCCTCCTCCTACTCCGCTTGCAGAAATCTATAAAGGAACAAAAAATCCGACACGGGAGGGGGGTTCATACGCCGTAAGCTGAAATCGAGAGGCGAACCCAGGGAAAGAAGAGTATTTTTTATACGACACTTTCCACCCCCCATCGTCAAGAAAAAGGAGAGGGGAAAAAGACAGACTTTCAAAATAAGGGAAAATATCAGAAAACGACGAGAGGACGCGGATAAGGGAACATCTCTGTCGTTTGTGGATATATATTTTTAATTCCTGAAAAATATGGCCGATAATGTTCTGGACTCCGGCCCGCCTTCAGCCAAGAGGCCTAAACTATCCTCTCCGGCACTTTCTGTCTCTGCCAGCGATGGAAACGGTAAATACTAACATTTAACATAATTCGTTGCATTTGCTTTACTGTCTCAAAGTTTTAATCACACAGCGTTTGTTTTTCGTTATTTATTACAACACAGAGCGGTTGGCAAGTATGTGTACCTTGGTGAGCTAACTTGTTAGCAAGCTAATTGCCTTTCTCTGTTTTTGCAGTACTACTTTCCAGTTAGCTGGCTAGCTAGGTAGCTAGAGCTGAAAGCTAGCTAGTCGACTAGCTATCAAGATATCCTTAACTGTCTAGATAGCTAGACTACCTTGCCTTGATTTGGTCTTTTTTTAAACGTTCGTCCATTATATCATCATAACTTTGGCATCAGATAACTAATTAGTTAGCTAATAGTTTGGAAATGCTTACAACTTCAAGTAATTGGCAGACATGTTTTAAGCTACTTGAAGGAAAACTCTTTTGGCTGAACAAGCTGGTGTTGTGCGAATTGTGTTTTGGTGTATGACGCTAGCTAACTAGCTTTCTGTTTAGATGATGACAAAGACAATGTTGTTGCTAGTTAGCCATGTAGCTAAATGGCTAGCAACCAAACTAAAATACGTAAAAAGATGAAATGCCTTGATATTGAGAATGTAAAAATAACTTTGATTAAAATATGAAACTGCTCGAATTTGCTAACGTTAGGAGGGTGGCATTTCAGTTGCTTGTGTGTATTTAGCCAGCTAGCCGTATAGCTAGCTAAGTTAGCTAGACCTTTTTTCTCTCAATAATGTTAGCTAGCTAAGTCAGCTGCATTTCTTCGTGTGGAAAATGTTGAGCTAACCAGGCTAGCTAGCGTTCACGTATTAAAAACTGTGCTCCATCCACCGTTTGCCTCGGAATTACATGATATGGACTAGGCCCGTCACTGTCCGTGTGTGTTTTGCATTGTTAGCTTAGTTAGCCAGCTAGTATTTTCTGGAGATGGCTTCCCCCTAACTAATTATCTAGATGGTTAGCTACCCATAGCTAGCAGCATCTCACCGCAAACTGCTAGCTTTAAACTTTGATCGCATCAGTGTGGTCTTGGAGATAAAGTTGGCTAACTAGTGAAATAACTTGAAATATCAGCCTGTGTCATGGATTTAACCGTAGTGTGAAGCTGCAGTGTCATTCACATCACCGAATGTTAAGTTGGATTTCGGACATTTTCTCCCATTGTATGCGGTCCCTATTGTTCACCATCGGTCGGCTGTCGTTTTCGGCTGCAAACTCGACAGCCAAATAAAAATCTACTTTCTGTATATTTTGACATACATTAATACATTTTTTTCACGAGACGAAATGTTGAAACTGAAAAAGCAACAACGGAGAGGCGTTCATACACAAGATTAATTCATGTTGCGCAAGTTAACGCTATTTAGTGCAGTTGTGCGTCGATTTGCCATTTTGGGTGTGTTTGGTTGTGTGGTTGACGTGTGCGATGAGGAGTGTTTCTAATAATTTGTTGGCTAAATCATAATATGTAGTATCGATGACTTCTGTATCTGTGTCTCTAACAATTTAAAACTTTAGGTAGGTAGCGGATATCGTCTGGCCAGCAAACGACAGAAACTGTTCAGATGTATAAAGATGAACATTCTGCTGCCAAAATGAGTTTCCTTTAATGGTGTAGTCTACTTTTTGAATTTAGCTGCCATGACTGTAAGAGCTGCTAAATTGCACTGATTTAGTTCCACTTTCTGTTTATTGTTCGCCAGTGTCATGTGTCTGTCATTACTACAGTTTACCCACAGATGTAGTGCCGAATTCCAAATATGCGTTCACTTGCACAGTTATAAGTAGATTGTAGTGGTTTATAGGACAGCAGGTTTGGCGATTTAAGTTTCGTTTGACATACGAGGAAAGAAAGCATTAAACATTTTGCTTGCCCTGTAGACTCCCCTGATGAAAATCACAGCGGAGGACGCATTGATGGCATTTTTGCTCCTCAGAAATAAGGCAGCGTTGAGATTTAAGGTTTGACTTTCCCAGTATAGTGTAATGTATTAGAAACTTAAGTACTGCTGAATATCAATGTGTCCTGTGAAGTGTGATTCAGAAGGAGGAACGAAGATTTAAGTGCGACACTTGGGAGCCATTTGAGCTTAGTTGTTGTACAAGTCACTTTTTTAGAAAGTTGAAAGCCAACTGCAGCTACATCTCACAACACATTAAAGCAGAAATGTTGGACACATCAAGGTTAATGCACCTGGGATTTAGCCATTAGTATCAAAACGTTAAACATAGTTGGGACTGTTTAGTTTCCTACCAGCTTTGATTTGTGAAGTTTGAACAGTTGACCAAACTCGACATACACAACTGATTGAGCCATGGCATTGCAGGAGAAGCCTATACAATTGCATGTCAGAATTGCTCTGCTCCAGCCACACAGTCTTCTACTACTTCTTGTCGGCATTCTATCGCAAGCTGGTTGTGAATGTGGTGGGACTGTGGTGCAAGGTTGTGCACTTGTTCTCACTGATGTGGGTGTTGTCAGACATTCTGTCTGGCACTTCAGGACGTCAGTGTTCAGTTTTGTAGTGCGCTGGGCAGCTTGGTTCAGAGTTGTGGTACATCTGGTCCTGCTGATGTAACAGCACGATGGTCAGGCTGTGCTTGGTCAAGTCAGGTTCCATCTTCTCAGAATTCATGATGCCTGGGTGACTTGTGCGTTTGCGACACCCTGTCCTGCTCTGCAGAATCGAAGGGAGAACCTTCCACCCTTCCCAGTATATTCCCAAAAACATGAGGGTTAATACACTGAGGTTTTGCAGGAGAGCTTTTTCTTAGTCATCATTCAGGGCACTGAGTCATCATCGCATTGCTCCTTTGGCAGAATTGGTGTTTTTTGTCTCTGAGGGGCTTGCATGGTGAACATTTGCTTTAGTTTGGGGTCTGAATGTGTGCAGTGTGGAGGAGTGATGCAGAAATTCATGGAGAAAGCTGGGAGATTGCCCTAATTGTTAATGCTGCTATAGGTTTATCGTCTGACACGCTAGTGAGTGTTTTGTTAAAGGCCTCCCTGCCCTGGTCCAGCATAGTGGGGGATGGACTAGAATGTAGTTTGGGATGTAGCCTTATTTCTGAGGCTCACGTGAGGTTTTTTTTTTTTTTTCTGTACTTTAATGGACATTTCACTGAATGAGTAATTCCTTTTTAACTTAATTTCTCTTGTATTTATAATCAAGAATAAGGCCATTTTGATATGCACGTGTTTTGTTCGACTCGGAGTAGGCAGCGAGCAGTATGTTGTAGGCCAGTATATATGTCAAGCTGTATAGAGATGGAGCTACATCTTACTGATGGCAGTCATTTTGTAGCTCTGTATACCGTTATGTAGATGCACTACCAGAGAGTGCAACCAGGTTTCTGCTGATTTATTTTTGATCCCAAGAGGTCAAGGGGACCACGGTGATTGGATCTAGTCAGACGATCCCTCCATCCCCCCTTTATGCCACATTCACGGTCAGAATTGGAGCCTCGTTTTTGTTAGAAGTCCCATGCTAACTGTACATGTATCTGTGTAAAGTCCTGGTGTGTGCCTCTGTGCCCACTGCAGCGTGCTTGTCCCACCGTGTGTGTGTGTGTGTGTGTGTGTGTGTGTGTGTGTGTGTGTGTGTGTGTGTGTGTGTGTGTGTGTGTGTGTGTGTGTGTGGAAGCTCGGCGTGCGCACACCTTCCCTTCAGTGTTTACCTCTCTGCGGCTTCACACCCCTGACCCTTCAGCTTCCACTCGCTGCCTGGCACCCTGTCAAACCACAGCTCGTGTCCAGGAGAGGATTCCTGCCCTTGGAAGTGGCTGGGAACAGGCTCAAGCCCCACGCTCTGGGCACCGAGGGTCCAGGAGAGGCTAGAGAAACATTCACACTCCCCTGTCAGGCCGGCGGCTGTGTCCGCTCAGTCGGTCTGGCTCGGTGTGGTCCTGGTCGTCCCTGCCACTGAGCAGGCTGTGCTGTGCATGGCCCCCTGTCTCAGTGCTGAGCACTGTAGCACCGCTGTCATCATTTCATCATTTTCATGTTGCGCTCAAAAGACTCTGCACAGAGCTAGCACATAGTGTGAGTGTCAGTGGTGAAGCTCCGTCAGGAGAGGATCTGCTCCACGGAAGCATTTGGTTGGTAGTCACACGAATGCATATTTTACTTGAGTCTTCAGGCTGCGATGCCGCTGGTTGTGAGTTGGGTTTAGTTGCTCTCTCGCTACAGTTTAAGGTTCGGGGATGAAAGGTATCGTACAAAGGCAAATGATTATCCGTGACATTCAGTGGCAGTCTTTAAAACAGGAAAACTTGCCCCCCCCTTCCCTTTAAAATATCAGTCAGGCAACCTGTGTACTTCAGTGGGCTGAGGGATCTAGTCTGAGTGATGGTATTGTATATATCTCTCTCTCTCTCTGTGCCTAATTGTGTTAACATGTGGTTGTCAGTCGTGGAAATCTTTCCACTTTTAAAGCCCAGCGCACTCAGTGTATCTTACTTCATTTCACTTAACAGCTTAACTGCCAGAAACTAGGGTGGTGTAAACAGCTAATCATTTAAGATGACTGTCAGTTAATGCAGTGTGTGGTCAGAACCTATTACTGTATATACCCGTAAGCCTTCTCTCACAGCGTGGTGGCGGTGGCTTTGATGCATCATCTGCCCGGTAAATACACCCCGCTGACCTGAGATTCCTGGCTAGCCCTCAGTGGGACAGTGCACTGTAATATCCAGTCTTCAGTACAGTCTTGTTCCCTGGCTCATTGGTCAGGAGGGCTCGCTAATTCTGTTCTTGTCTGTTTTCCCCAGATTTTGGTTCCCTGTTTGACCTGGAGCACGACCTCCCCGACGAGCTCATCAACTCCACAGAGCTGGGCCTGCCCAACGGCGGCGACCTCAACCAGCTGCACACAAGCCTGGGAGGAGGGGGCGTGGCCGGCGGCGGAGGCCAGGACGCAGCCGCCAAGCACAAGCAGCTCTCGGAGCTCCTGCGGTCGGGCGGCCCGCCCGCGTCCGCCCAGCAGGGCGCGGCCGGCAGCCCCGGCGGGGGCTCCATGGGGCTCCTGGGCAGCATGAACGCCTCCCCCGGGCCCCCGGGCATGGGGCAGCAGCAGCAGCAGCACCCCTCGCCCCAGCAGGCGGGTATGATGCAGCAGGCCGGCATGGTGGGCGTGGGCGGCCTGAACAGGGGCATGATGGGAGCCCAGAAGGGGAACGGACAGCAGCAGGCGCCCACGCCCCAAGGCCTGATGGGGGGTCAGGTGATGAACGGCTCTCCGAGGATGAGCTACTCGAACCCTGGGATGGGGAGCAACAGTAACCTGCTGGCAGAGACGCTGCAGCAGCAGCAGCAGCAGCAGCAGCCAGGAGGCCAGCAGCTGGGAGCTGCAGGACAGACTGCACTGAGAGCACAGCAGCCTGGAGCACTGAACAAGGTACCTGCCCTGGAGTACCAGCGTGGAGCGTCCTCCGCTGTGAAGCTCAGCAGGGTTCTGCAGTCCTGTGGATGAAAGCATGGTTTTGGTGTTACCGCTGTCTCCACGAATAACCTTTTGTGAATGAGATGATCAGAAATGCTAAAAAAGACATGCAGAAAAAGGGTATTGGGTAAAAAAAAAGCCAACATTGCTGGTAAACAGTCGTTTGGTTATCAACATGAACGGGCTACTCACTTGTGGTTTGTAAGTAATCCACCAAGCCAGCATACATACCAGGATTCCTGTTGGCATCCAGAATCTTTGAAAATGTTTATCTGTGAAGAGTGATCAGGAAATTGGATTAGAAAAAAGTACATCTTTCATCTTATGGAACCCCATGATTATGTTCCATACATATGTCACAGAGTCACTGGCTTGTACATTAATCCCACTTACCAAATGTCATTGAGTGGTATTCACTGCCAAGAGAATCTGCAAGTATGCCCATGCAGATGCAAAGTATTTTGCAAACTCAGTCTCAGAAACCTCCAACCCTGATGAAATGTATCTTCCCAATTTCACAGGAGTTTGTCTGTTACAGAAATAATACTTCATACATTGAAAGTGCCATGTTGGTTGGCTAGTGACCGATTCATCAATCATAGTCTACTTATTCTAGCTGTTTTGGTAACTAATCTTGTCACCATTACCATAAAATGGCCTGCTGGCCACCTGATGTGCTATTCGTACAGAATGACATAAGTGTACTTGCCAGATGTGACAGTAAAGTTAACTAGATGTATAATTATTATTGTAACACAATAAAATCAGCACCTAGTTTGCCTTCTTTGAAATGCACTTTACAGAGAAGGGAGGCCACTGCTCTCCTCTTAGCAGGGAATCAATAAAATGGTACGCCATTTGCTTTACCTGGCCAATTTTTGCACAAAAGGCTCACCGCTGAACTGCCATCGTTTTTCTCTTTCCTGCGCTCTTTTCAGAAAAACATGGCACTCAAATATCACAGGCGCTCAGTCCTGCTGCTAAGCAGCGGCAGCAGTAGTGTTAAGCCCTGTAGAGTGGCTGTTCAGAGCCCGGGAGCTGGTGCTGTGACGTCGTGCGTAGAGGCTGAAAGGGTGGGCTTCGGCAGTAGGACGGACAGTGGGAGCTCGGGGAGAGTATAAGCGGTGGAGAAAGACGCATAAGGGTGGGCAGGGGGTGTGAGAAACGAGCGGGTGGCGGCTGTAAAAACCCAGAAGGGATCGTGTGTAACGGCGGGACCGGGGTTTTGGACTGTGTGGATGCACCAGAGGTGGAGGTGGGCCAGCCTCATGAATCTGCTGCTTACACATTACATGTGTTTTGTTTGATGTCGGATGGGCTGGACCAGGCCACTAAAGTATTGCTCACCTCCCACTGACAGTGTCAGCTGGCGGTGAGAAGATCAAAGACCAGCCAAGTGTCTGGTTGGGTCCAGTGTAGTCTCGTATTTGCGCCTAATAATGTCAAAACCTGAGGACTACTGTGTTCCCCCTTGTCTTGGGATGTATACTTTGTCAAACATATTATCAGCATTGGTTGACTTGGCTAAAGTAGGTGTAGTTTTTGCATCTTTAAAGAAAATGTGTTAAATAGTCTGATAGGCTGCTGTCAGACACCCCCCCCCCTCTCCCAGGCCCCAAGCCCTACCAAACCAGTTGACTGTTGATTCTGTTTCCCCAGAATGATGAGTTGCAGATTGGAAACCCATGCACCACATTGGTCAATTAAACTCGACACACAAGTTTCTTGTTCGCCCCGTCAGCTCTGGGCATTTGGGCCGCAGTGTAGCATAAATGGGTTGTTGTTGCAAACGATCTTGAAAATTACTTAACTGAACAAACCATTCTCTGCTTAATTGACCAGAAGTGAATTGTCTCAGCTACTTAAAGGAAACTGACTCTGTTAAATTTTGGGGGTGGGGTTTTTTGAGACACAACCATGAGTGCTGCCTTTTCTCCTCAGCACTAAACATGTCTGTCTCTCGTGTCCTGGTGGTGTTGGGCTTATTGTCCACCTAAGACCTTGTGAGGTAGTGACAGTCTAAACTGAGCACCTGAACCTGTGTGGCTGGACAATCCCTTTTGTTTATCAGAGGCCTTACTAGAGACTGCAGTGTATAGAAGGTCCCTTAGGAGAGCTGCGTTTTTAGTTTTCCTTTTTATTCCTGTCAGGAACTTGCATGTCTGTAGCAGTGAGGACTCCCTCATGTAATGGTCATCTTGGAAGCTGGACGAACAGCTGAGTTAACCCACAAACTGGTGTTTCTCATGCCCCTCCCTCACCATTTTTGCTGAATTACACCACCATTTGTTTTCTCACTGCCCCTTCTTTCCCCCTCTTCTTCTGCTCCTCCACAGATGGGAATGATGGGTAACCCGGGTCCCTATGGTGGCCCCTACGGTCAGTCCACAGGCCAGGGCATGGGCGGGGCTGGGCTGGGCCCGCAGCTCCAGAACAAGCAGGGACTGCCCAATAGCATGACCCAGTTCAACCTGGACAAGAAGACGCCGCCCGTACAGGGGATGGCTGGCATGGTGAGTGGGGAGCGGAAGGTGGTCTGTGCCTGTCTGTCTGTCTGTCTGTCTGTCTGTCACATCTCTGTCCTTCAGTGTCCGTAGTGTCTGGTTTCGGGGCTCATGTTCACTGTATGTGTAAATGCCTGTGGATTCCCAAGCTGTCTCCTCCCCAAGTGTTCTCTGGCTGCAGAGTTAACTCCCCTTCTCCGCTGTCTGCAGGCCTCCCAGCAACCCCCCGCAGTAGTTCCTGGAGCGACAGGAGCCGGCGGCGCCGGGGGAATGCTGCCCTCCACCCCCGGCGCCCAGGGCGGCCTCGGCTCGGTTTCGGCAGCCTCGGCCGTGGCGCCCCCCACCGCCGACCCGGAGAAGCGCAAGCTGATCCAGCAGCAGCTGGTCCTCCTGCTCCACGCCCACAAGTGCCAGCGGCGCGAGCAGGCCAACGGCGAGGTGCGGCAGTGCAACCTGCCCCACTGCCGCACCATGAAGAACGTCCTCAATCACATGACCCACTGCCAGGCTGGCAAGTCCTGCCAGGGTGAGCATGAGCGCGCGGCCAGGCCGCTTCAACGCACGGCAGCTCCACCACACACGGACACGGGTGTGACTGACAATCCCTCTGTCTGGCACCTCTCCTCCCTCCTTTCTTCCCTCCGCCTCTCATTCCTGTTGTGCGCCCCTCTTGCAGGGTGTCTCTCTATACCTCCCCAGCTTCTCGACCTCTTGCCTCCTCTCTGAGCCCTCCCCCAGGGACACCGAGCTCTCACAATGCTCCATTGAGCTCCGCCGCCCAGCGAGCACTCAGCCTGACGTCTGTTTTCTCTCCCTCTCCCCCTCCCCTCCCCTCAGTGGCGCACTGTGCCTCGTCCCGACAGATCATCTCTCACTGGAAGAACTGCACGCGACACGACTGTCCCGTCTGCCTGCCGCTGAAGAACGCCGGGGACAAGAGGAACCAGCAGTGTGAGTGTCTGTATCCGTCTGTGTGGGCCTGCTACTCCATTTGCAGCTCTGTAGCTGGTACTCGTGTCTGTTTTGTTAATTAGGGCTTAAGCCGTTTCTGTGAGATTCTGTTGTTTTGGTCTGATGATGCTCTCATTCAGAATGGCTTTTGCAACACAATGGGCCAGGGGGCTTATTGCACAGTACCATAAAACTCACTGTTGGAGAGAGTGAGCGTTTATGCTGTTTGGTGGACTGCTAATTCACACACTGAATAATTGTTAGATATCGACACCCGTCTATTTCCATTCTTACGGTCTCTTTCTCCTCCTCTCTTCTCTGTCTATAGCTCTCTTGGGCAGTGCAGCAGTTGGCCTGGGCAGTTCTCTAGGGGCTGTTCCAGGAGGCCAGCCCAGCGCCTCCAACCTCAACCCGCCCAGCCAGATTGACCCCAGCTCCATCGAGCGGGCCTACGCTGCCCTGGGCCTCACTTACCAGGGCAACCAGATGGCGCCACAGCCTGCCCAGACCTCACTGCCCAACCAGGGGCTGCAGGGCCAGCCTGGCATGAGGTCGCTCAACGCCATTGGTGAGTGGGGAGGGCCAGAGGGCGGGGTCACAGCTAGTGAGGAGTTCAGAATACTCCGGCCCACAAAGCGAAGGAACAGTCTCAGTACAGATTCCAGTCTGGGAGTTCAGTTGTATAAAGTAGCTATGCTTTGAACGTATTAGGTGGCTCCATGCTGCTGGTTGTGTTACGCTTGGACATTTTTGTAAGCATTTGAAAATCGCTAGACAAGAGTGACTGCCAAATAAACACGGTGGCCCAAATGCTGGTAGTTAGATGTGTGAGTATAGTAGTAACATGTCAGTTGAGTCTGTGTATGCTTAAGTGTGTGAATGCTGAAATGCTAGTGTGTGTGAGTATGGTAAAATGTCAGTGTGGCGTTGTGTGTGTCTGTATTGAACATGTCCATGGGACTGTGTGTAGCCATGCACCTCATTCCTCTTCTCTCACCCACACCAGCAGGAGGGAACCCCATGGGTGTGAATGGAGGAGTTGGGGTTCAGCCCCCAAACCAGCAGTCAAACCTCCTGCAGGACGCCATGCTGCACACCAGCATCAACTCACAGAAGTACGTCTGCCTCTTCCAATGTTCGCCTCTGCCTCTTCCACTGTTTGCTGACTTTGCACTGTTCAACGTGCAGTGTAGTGTGTTATTCATGTTTTTAAGCTTGGTCTGATGATCATTTACCCGTCTTCCCCTCCTCTCTCTCCCCCGTCCTCTCCTTCACCCCCCCAGCCTGATGAATGACAGCAGCGGGGTGGGCAACATGGGCTCCATGCCCACAGCCGCCCCGCCCTCCAGCACGGGCATGAGGAAAAGCTGGCACGAGGACATCACCCAGGACCTGCGCAACCACCTGGTGCACAAACTGTGAGTGCAGCGCCCCCACCCCCACCCGCGGCACAGAACCGCAACATTCACCCTCCCCAGCAGCATTGCCTACCCCCAGCGAACATCAACACTGAGCAGTGTAGTGAGGAGGGAACCCTGCTCAGCTGCTTTTACCCCTATGGTTTCATGCACTCGTCTCTCTGTCAGCTAGCTTGTACCTTGTCTGGCCATTTATTGAAACTCATGCTGCGCTTCTCATATTGTTGGCGGCTTGCTTGTGTTGTACTCTGCCTTGCTTGTAAGTCCTTTTGGATAAAAGCGTATGTCACGTGAATAAATGTAAATGTAAATGCATGTGCCACATTGCTCCAGCATCTGTGTGCCCCTTGTGTGGGGCATTCGCCTCTCTTACCATAGTCACTCATATCAGAGCATATTAACGCCATCACAGTGTACTAAGGCTCAGCCACAACGCGGCAGTGGCTCCCTCCAGAAGAGCTAACCCTCCCTCCCCCTCTCCTGTTGTGTGAGCAGAGTGCAGGCCATCTTCCCCACGCCAGACCCCGCTGCCCTGAAGGACCGGCGCATGGAGAACCTGGTGGCCTACGCCCGCAAGGTGGAGGGGGACATGTACGAGTCGGCCAACAGCAGGGTGAGCCCTGACCTGCCTCTACACACCAGTGCGGGCTGGTGTTTTTAACCGTTTCAACCACAGGGCTCTGATTTACTGCTCAAATGGCTTGTGTTACTGTAGGGGTATGTGCACTCATACATAACATTATCATAGCTTTCAGTCTGGGCCAGCATTCTGGCTTTCATGCAACATTCTAACAACAGTTAATATGTGTTACAGTATCTGGTCAGCAAATAGTTAATGTAATCCAAGGCACACAATAAGGGATGGTTTGTATGTATTTAACAGCTGGATGTCTACTGATGCAGTTTGGGTTAAACTCCTTAGTGGAGGGTGCAAACACTGTCCCACCTGGGACCTGAAGGGACAGAGTTTGGGTTACAAGTCCCGTGCCACAATGCCACACTGCCTCTGTAGCATGCTTTTATAAAGGTGCGAGCATGCTGTTGTGATAGCAGGGTCCTCATTCTGTATGTGTACCCCCTCCCCCTCTCACCGCTGTAGGCGGAGTACTACCACCTCCTGGCGGAGAAGATCTATAAGATCCAGAAGGAGCTGGAGGAGAAGCGGCGGACGCGGCTGCAGAAGCAGGGCATGATGCCCGCGCAGCCCAACCTGCCCCCCTCCGCCCTGGCACAGGGGCCTCCGGGCCTCGGGCAGCCCCCGCTGGCCCCCGGACAGCCCCCGAGTGAGTAAACACCACCATTACCACCACACTCTCTCTGACTCACTCTTGCGCGCTCTCTCTCTCTCTTTCTCTTTCTCTCTCTCTTTCTCTTTCTCTGACACACACTCTCTCAGACTCTCTTTCTCTTTCTCTTTCTCTCTGACACACACTCTCTCAGACTCTCTCTCTCTCTCTCTCTCTCTGACACTCTCTTTCTCTCTCTGACTCTCTGTCCATCAGACACTCTCTCTCCATCAGACACTCTGACATTTTCAAGAAAAGGACATTGTGGAGACGCCCACAGTTTGTTGCAGGCGTGGTAGCTGATCTCAGATCAGTGCAGGTGTTCCTACTGTGATGTGGCACCCTTTTATTTATTCCTTTTTTTAATGCTCGTGTCTTCCTCTCCAGATGGCCCTCACTCGGACCCGTCCCTCGTACGACCCACGGTGCCCAACCAGATGGTGAACAGGATGCAGAACCCTGCAGGTACGTCCTCTCCGCCTCTCCCAGGGGCAGAAAGTGAACACAGAGATCGGTGTGTGCGCTGCACGCGAGGCCTTCCAGCTGTGCTGTGGACAGGATTCCTGCAGTCCCTCAGAATGTTTCTACATGGCTTCATTGCGGAATGTGGTTGAGTGTCCCACTGTCTTTGGTAAAATTACCCTTAAGAAATTTTACTCCTGTGGGGGAGAGAAGCCAGTCTTTATTGCTTCCTCGTTATTGTGGTGTCAGATACTATCAAATCAAGCAGTGTCACTTTGCTGATATTACCAGCAAATAATGCTGGCTTGTGAATTACACCTGCTGCCACCAAGCTGTCCATGCAGATGTGCTCAAAATATCATCTGTGTAGTATTTACAAATAATATGAAGTAACCATTATATAATAATAATGTGTCCAACCCCAATTCCATCCTTAATGTAGCACGTCTCTGCTATTGCAGCGGTAACGGTAATCCTTGACAATTGTAATTATCCTTAAAATGTCATGGCGAATGTAAATCTTTTGTAACTGGTCGCCCTGTATGGAGATGTGTGTTTGAGATGTTGCTAGTGGTGTATGTATGCATGTATAAGCTGATCCCATGTTAAGATGGGTGTGTGTGTCTACTAGGGCAATATAATGCATAGAGAGTAGTCGTGGGCGTGTATCATGGTTGGATAACAGTATGTGTGTGGGGTTGTGTTTCAACATTGCCCTAGGGTGTGTGAAGCTATTGTCCTGATTAGACACTTCTGTCTGCGCGTATGTGAGGTTGTGCAATGCTAGGTAGTGTAGTGGTGTGGTAAGGTACTGTTTTGCTGATGTGGTGCTGAAGGTTTGTGGGTGTGTTCACGTTAGTCACGTTATGAGGACTCGGTGCTGTTCCAAAGGCGCTGTGAACGTGTGTGTCTGACGTATGGTCATTTTGGACGATGCCTTTTGCTACCCTGTGCCCATCCTCTCCTCTCTGGTCTCGCAGGGATGAACCAGTTTGGTCAGATGGGGATGCAGGCCCCGGGAATGAGGTCCTCCCTCCCTCTGCAGCTCAGCGCACCCCTCAACCAGGTCAGGAAAGCAAACATTCGTTTCCACTACTGCCAGAATAATGCCTGGCCTTGTAGAGCTGTTTGAAGCTGATGTTCTGTGTGTGTGTGTGTGTGTGTGTGTGCGCGCATGCAGATGGGCATGGGGCCAGCCAGAATGGGTCAGCCCAATGTAGCTCCGCTGCAGAGCCAGTACCTGCCTCCTGGACAGTTCCCCGGGTCAGGCCCGGTAGGCATGGCACAGCCCGGGACACAAGGCGGCATGGCTCAGGTGAGGAGGCGCTCCTGGCTTCTCTAATGAACAGATGGCAGCACACACCTGTACACATCATCCAACAGACGTTCTCACACTCACACACACACACACACACACACACACACACACACACACACACACACACACACACACGTCTTCAGGTTTTATAGTATTGGTCAGCTTACCTGAGCTTTGTTAGTCAAGTTAATGCATCGTGTTTTGACGGCTGTGACTCATGAGTTGTATTCTCCATCTCGCCCCCCTCCCTTCCACCTGTTCCCTCTCTCTCCCTCCTCTCCTCCTGCAGACTCAGATGCCGACACCCCCGTCACTCCCCGTCAACAGTCCAGTGGCGCAGCCGGGGTCAGTGGGAGGGGCAGGGGGCGGGGCATCTGTGGGCTCCATGGGGCCCGGCAGTGTCGGCGGAGGCCCCGCCTCCAGTCTGCCCCCGTCCTCCAACTCCTCGCAGCCTAACTCCCACCCGCACTGCCCTCCCCTCCGCCAGAACTCCCCTTCCCCGGCTCGCAGCCTCACCCCGACCCCCCACCACACGCCTCCCGGGTTGGCAGGCTCGCAGACCCCCCAGCCCCAGACTCCAAACCCCCCCCAGCTGGCTCCTCCGGCCCCCCAGCCGCAGCTGCCTCAGCCGATGGGGCCTGGAATGGGCTCGGATAAATCCGCCCAGCTACAGCAGCAGCAGCAGTTGGGAGGCGGAGCCTCGGGGACGCCCCAGTCTGGGCTGGCTGTCTCTGCCCCCGCCCCCAGCGCTCCCCTGCCACCCCAGCTCCCACGCACTCCGGTGAGTACCGCGGCGCACAGGGTAAAGAGGAGGCACGGATCCTCCCTCCCTCAGGTGTTACTCCTTTATGCATTCTTTACCACCTGATCGTTTCACCTTTTCACTGTATGGATACCCTCGGCCATGTTCATTCTCCATACTAGGTCATATGGTCTTTCCTCTCTTTTTCTCTCTGTCTCCAACTTGCTCCTTGTTTGGAACTGACGTACCCCCCCCCCCTTGCCCGCCTCACAGTTGTCCCAGAAGTCCTCTCTGACTGCGGACGGCCAGGCCTCCACGCCAGCCTCCGTCAGCAGCGCGGACACGAGCTCCCAGCAGGCTCCGCCCGACGCCGCCGCCTCCCTCGACCCCAAGATGGAGGTCAAACAGCAGGACGAGGAAGAGGGCGAGACCGAGGGGAAGGCCTCGGGAAAGATGGGCGCGACGCACGCAGAAATGAAGAGCGAGGAGAAGCCAGAGGTGAGGGGAATGAAGGAGGGAGGAAAGAGGAAAGTTGCGTGTAATGGACAGGAGCTGGCGTTAGGGCACAGTCTCATTCTTCCTGTCCCCCCCATCTCTCAGATAAAGAAGGAAGAATCGGCAGGTGACGGATGCAAGGTGGAGCCCATGGAGACGTCGTCGGGGGCGATGGGCGAAGACAGGAAGCCAGAGATGAAGGCGGAGCCTAAAGGGGAAGAGGAGGGATCAGGGTCAGGCACTCACAGCTCTCCGGCCAGCGCTCAGAACAAGAGGAAAAGTACGGAGCGGCCATCTTTCTTTCCCACTCCATTACCCCTGTCTGTTTCCAGTTTGTGCCCCGGTGCCAAGACAGATTCAGCCACTAACCAGATGTGTAACTGTACTTCATCAGCCTTCCCCTCTAGCCATCAACATTACATTACAATACATTACATTATGGGCATTTAGCTGATGTTCTTATCCAGAGCGACTTACATAGGTTACAGTCTTGTTAACTTGTTAATCATTTTACAGCTGGATATTTACTGAGGCAATTGTGGGTTAAGTACCTTAGCCAAGGGTGCTGTAGCAGTGCCCCAGCGGGGAATTGAACCGCCAACCTCTCCATTACGAGTCCTGCTCCTTACCACATCGCTACACTGCCGGCCATCCCTGTGTAGTGTTGACATGAATTACCGTCAAGGTTCTGTATCCTCACTAAGGTTCTGTATCCTCAGTAAGGTGCTCAGTAAATCTCAGCTGTGCTCAGTCATCACGTTAATCTGTCCCGTGCCGTGCGTGTGTGCCACACTAACTCTCCCCCCAAACTCTCGGTGTGCCAGTCTTCAAGCCCGAGGAGCTGCGGCAGGCCCTCATGCCCACCCTGGAGGCGCTGTACCGCCAGGACCCTGAGTCCCTGCCCTTCCGGCAGCCTGTGGACCCCCAGTTACTGGGAATACCCGTACGTATTCGAACTAGTAACCGAACTAACCTGGTAAGGGACTGCGCTGGCTTCCATTTTGCTTTTTTTTTTTTTTGTTTTTTGTTTTGTTTTTTGTTTTTCTTTGTTCCTCTTCTTTTTCTTATCCTTCTGACTTTTCCTCTGTTCCTGCTGTCTCAGCTCTTTCTCCATCCCTGGTTCCATTTCATGTGTGTAAGAGAATGAGTGGGAAGCTGACGCCATGTCTGACTACAATGCCATTCATGGTTGTAGGGTGTGTTTGTGTTTGTGTTTGTTTGTCTGCCTGTCTGTCAGTCGTTTGACTGTTGAGGGGATGAATGATTTGGGTATTTGAGAAATTTGGCTGTTTGCATGTCTTCATGTGCCCGTGTGTGAGTTACTGTATTTTTGTTCAGAAAGTGTGGGTTGTATGGATTTCCATCAGATGGTAACACAGGCGTCATGTCTGTTGGACAGGTCGTGTGTGTGTGTGTGTGTGTACGCACGCGTATTTGCCTGTGTCTATGTGTGAGCTCACGCTTGCTCCCCTCCAAATCTTTCTCATTCACTGCAAAAAAATTCAGCCTTTTTATGTGGTAAAATAATGCAATACTAAAAACGTTTTCTCTTCAATGGCTACTCCAATCCACTCTGCCTTTAACCACCTGGAGCTTAGTGATGCAGTTCACAATTTTTAGCACAAAAGCAGCGTGTTTGTGCAGATGCATCATGCACCCTCAATGAAGACTCCCTTACGCATCAGTGTAAATTTAGTCTTGGGCAAAGGCAGGCCACGGGAGCACGCAGTTAGGATTCCCTGATGGTGACACGTTAGGCCGGGGGGGTTTGGAGTGTGCCGTTCCCAGGAAAGGTCGCCGGCGCTGTCCTCCCCCCTCGGGTCACTGGGGTAAACGGAGCAGGAGCGGAAATGTTGGCGTCGGCGGAATGTTGACGGCTTCATTAATGCCATGGGGTTGCCTGGATACCCGGCAGTGCCGTGTCACTCACGGCAGCGGAGTGCAGAACTCCCTCCCAGCCGCCGTTCGGCCTCGTCTTGGGGACTCCTAAGCAGTGCTCCGCTCAGGTGCTAGACATAGTCAGTACAGTCAGCTGCTGCTAATCCCGTATGGTCAACCAGTGCAAAGCTGAGTGCCTTTCCTGAAGAGCTCACTGCACCAGCGAGTAGCATTAAAAAAATTACTGAAGGACCCAAATCAAAGTGTATTACCATGAGATGTGTCAATGAACACACCTCTGGGTGTGGGTGTACTTCAAAGCCACTAAACGTTTTTAGCCTATTGCCTTATTTTATTTCATTTCAGTTATTTTTTATTTATTTAACTGCAAGCTTCAGAGCTTCCCCAAAGCTTTTAAGCTTTTTTTTTTTTTTTTTTTTTTAAAAAGAATCTTTAACCTGAATTTTTTTTAATTGCAAATGCTTATTTTACAATGCAAGCTTCATAGACAGTTCCTGGCCAGTAATCAGTATTGTGCAGAAGTTGTGTCTGTGGTCAGCTGCCTGGGAGGAGTGTGCCAGCACCAAGCCTGTGACATTGCTGTTAGTCCAATCTGCTTCTGAAGCCACTGAGTGTTTTACAGCAATCAGACTGGATGAGCCCTCACTGTCTGTCTCACTGGAATGCCATTGGATGGGCGTTCTTCCTCCAGTCATTTACAGCCCCAAAAAGGAATAGTGGAAACACTCCTGTCTCATGGAGACACTTTAGAGATCTGAGTTATGTGACCTCTAGCTGTGTGTCTTGTCACCCTTCAATCACTTGCTGGAGTCCCAAAATTTTGGCATAGCTACACAGTGCAGGTCTTAGTGCAGGGGTTTCTGTAGAGTGCTCCTCACTGGACAAAGCAATGGCCTCTGCTTGGTGGGCAACATGTGGAACCCGAGACTCGTGAACCTGGGGATGGTCTAATTCTGTTCTCTCAGCCCGCCCTCTCTCCGCCAAACATGGCTGACTGGCACGGCTATGCTTTTCGTGGCCTGAGGATGAAACTCCATTAATGCATTGTACGTTCCCACCGACGTTCTGTCTGGTTCGTCAGTATGGTACGTCAATTTAACAAGTGGTCTGGGTCTGCGATTTTACCCAGAACAACAGTCTTAGGCCACATTTAATGTCTTATGGAGCTAATGTTGACCATGATGATGCCGTTGATCCCCAGGTTTCGTCTCTGGTTTCAGCGGTTGTTGTGGCGCACTCCTCCACGCTGGCTCAAAGAGTGATCCCCCCTTCATTGCCTGAGTGTCCTACCTCCATCTTACTTAATCCCCTCGAGTGCCGTACACTCACAACCGCGTGCTTGCTTCAATAAGTGACAACCTCCATTTTTTTCCCCCCCTTCGTAATCCAGTCCAAATGAACTACCCAGCCAGCAATGTTTGAAAGATGCTGTTGATTTGCCATCCTCCTGGAATTTAAATGACTTCATGCCTTTTAAATACAAAGTCCCGCCCCATGCACGGCGTGATTAGCATGTATACAGGTCACTTTGGCAATGGGGGGGAGGGCCTAAGCTTTGAATTTGACAGTTTTCATATCTTGCCACAGTGTTGACTATATAAGCAGAATAAGCTGTCGGCACTGTTCTGTTTATTTTGCTTTAATGACCTGAAGCACTCGGCTTTAATTGTGCTGCTCGTGTTTTGCTGTCCATCGCTTGGCCAGTGAATGCTAACAGCAGTAACGCCAGTGTGAGTGTGCAGTCTGTTCAGACTTCTGCAGCGCCTCTCTTCTCAGCTTTGCACCCTGCTGTTTTGTGTGACATTTCTCATGATTACACATTCTGCAAAACAAGCCGAAAGTCCTGCGTTCAAAATGCTGAGTGAGGCTTGCTTGAAACGGAGCTGTCTCATTTCGGCTTCATTAGCTTCATTCTGCTTTCTTGCAGTCACATACATTATATCTGGTCAATCAGGAATGGAACATAAGACAGCCTTTTTTGGATTCAGTTTGTCTGGAGACTTCATGAAGTAGGCAGGCCAGCAACAGTTGGCTAGCACTGCAGTCTGTGCTTGAGTCAGCTGGGCCAGTGTCTCCTCGTGCTCAGAAGGTGCAAGGTTAAGAAAAGCAGGGATTACTGTCATTTTGCTGTCTGGTCATGATGATTTTGCAGCTGTCAACATTTTTCCCCCGTTCCTCTTTCTCCCCCCCTGCACCGGATTGATGCTGATGATGACGTCGTCTTCTGATGGCCCCCTCCACTGTTTCTATTCATCCACCAACTACTCCAAAAATGACCCTGCCTCGAAAACTCTGTCCCCCACCTACCACCGCAACCAACTGTGGTTGGACTCTGCCCCTGGTTCCACCCCGGAACCTATAGGACTACTTTGACATAGTGAAGAACCCCATGGACCTGTCCACCATCAAGCGGAAGCTGGACACGGGGCAGTACCAGGAGCCCTGGCAGTACGTGGACGACATCTGGCTCATGTTCAACAACGCCTGGCTCTACAACCGCAAGACCTCCCGCGTCTACAAGTACTGCTCCAAGCTGGCCGAGGTGTTCGAGCAGGAGATCGACCCCGTCATGCAGGGTCTGGGCTACTGCTGCGGCAGGAAGGTAAGGGGGTGGGGGCTTGACTCTGTAAGGGGGGCTGCTATATTCTGCATTAAAAAAAAGAAACACCAGTTACACTTGGTGTGTCTCTTTCAGGATGAGAGCTTTAAAATTCTTTAAACTACTATCGTAAGGGACCGGGAAGTGAAGGCTGTATCTCTGCCCACTGGACCGTGAGAAGAATTGTGGCTTCTACCAGCATGGCCACCATTCATTTTAGCAGTTACCCATGGAAGAGTAATGTCTCAAAGGGTGCAGAGCCTTAAGAGCCACGGAGATAATTAGGAAATGCATCGGAACAAGGAGCATTGCATATGTGTGCGTGGGCACGTTTGGAGGGTTAGGTGTTTTAATGACGGGCCAGGTTTTTTTTCCTTCCTCACTGGATGGTCTCCTTCGTGCTTTGATAGTGCTGCTTTCAGCAGGACACGTGATCAAACCCTGGTATTCCTCCTCTTCCTCCTCCTCCTCCTCCTCCTCCTCATTTGTCCTGGTCTGTCTGTCCTGCAGCTGGAGTTTTCCCCCCAGACTCTGTGCTGCTATGGGAAACAGCTCTGCACCATCCCACGCGACGCTGCTTATTTCAGCTACCAGAACAGGTGAGTGCTGGACACCTCACAGACACGCACATACACACACATACATACACACGCACATATGTGTACTAGGACTGACCAGCAGAAATGGCCTTAAATACCTGTACGTATCATTGTCAATATTTATAACCGTAGCTGACACCCTCATGCAGGGTGAATTCCACATCTTGCATTTCACACATTGTTCATTTATCCAGCTAGAAGTGTCTTGGAGCATTTCAGGTTAAGTGCCAAGCTTTGAGAGACATCAGCATTGTCACCACCTTTCAGGGGTTCAGACCTGTAATCTACTTTATTCTAGCATTCGCTCAGACGTGCACTTGGGATTTTTAGCCTGTGAAGTGCTTCAGCATGTGTGCAGTTCACCTGAAACATTTGAAGAGTAGTTGTGTTGTATGTAGCAAAGCATGTCACTTTTAAATGCAAGTTACTGTTGTACCAACACTGCACACCTCTAATTTATCTACAGTTAATTTAACCTGAATGTCTGCATATCAGCAGATTGTTGTACTTTGGCTATGAATGGTTACCTCACACTCACACCTCATTTTCATTGTTTAGAGAACCTTGGCATTTGTAAAGTTGGTCCCTTAAACAGCCCTCATTTTGTCCCTCATAGGCACAAAACTGATATATGTGAGGCAAATGCAGCCACACTGGCATCTTCTGGCCTATAGCCAAGGCCAGTCGATCAAATCTTATTGTTGATTGGTTAAATTTTCCATCATTTGTGAGGAATTTAGAGAGTTGGACATCAGCTGGACATCAGCACTTTTATTTTTTGTAATTGACTGATTTCATTATTGTAATCCACTTTGCATGTGCATGCAAGTTATTTGAACACACAAATAAAAAAAACTTGTGTAACTACGATTTAAATCGCACCAGAAGTAGGACTGCATCTCGATGGATGCATAGATGTTCTGAAGTTCCATTCCAAACCGAAAACCAAAGCGCAGAATTTGAGGAATAGCGTTTTTTTCCTTGGAAAGTATTGGCTGTACGGTGTCCTTTCCCAGTGAATTTGCTGTTGAAGTGGCCAGCATCAGCATGCGCCCAGGTGTGCTTTGCTTTATAAATGCTTGAATCCTTTCTTTTGGCTGAGCCTGGAAGAAGCAGCTGTAGGAATGATGTCCCTTAATCACTGAGACACTGAGTTAAGGGCCTCCATATTATCTCGCTTTACCGCTGGAGCCTCTAGAGGTGGACAAGGCCAGTAAAATAGCCACAGCCGTTATGCAGAGGGCCTGTTCAGCTGATTTCCTTCATCAGCCTTTGAAAATGCTAGGAAATAAAAATGGGACCTACTTTAAAATGGACTTAGAAGATTATGGATCCCTGTTACACCTGTATTTGTGTTTTGTTTTGCTCATTTGCATATTTTTTTACCCCTCCACCCCCTGCCCATCCAGTTGATTCTCCTGTTACTGTCTAGCTGTGATGTTGTTTTGCTCAGTGACTTGTCTGGAAGCTAATCTGTGCTTTGCCTTGGCTTTCTGCTTTGTGTTATCTTGGATGTTGTCACGTCCTCCCCCACATTGCCCCCTCTTGCCATCCCTCTGTTGTCCTTGTCTCGTCTGTAACGTTTTATTTTCACACTTTTTTAATATTCATTTTACCCTTTCCTCCCATTGCCCCCTTCTCCCTCTCTCTCCCTCCTTTTTTTTAACGCTTGTGATGTCTGCATTGGCCTGCTTTGCTGTGACCAATCATCCACTCCGAAATATCACACACAAAACCCCCCAAAAATCCTGCATCATGATTGGCTGCCCCGACGACGACCCCGCCCTCTGCCTCTCCTGTGTGCCCGCCCCCCTTGGCCTGCCCTGCCCTGATTGGTGGCTGCTTCTTCGTGCCCTCTCTGTGATTGGCTGTGCTGTGGGGAACGGTGTAGTTCACCAAAATATGGGCTTCTTGCTGACAGGTACCACTTCTGTGAGAAGTGTTTCAACGAAATCCAGGGCGAGAGCGTGTCCCTGGGGGATGACCCCTCCCAGCCTCAAGCGTGAGTACACAACGCCATCTTACCCCCCAGCCCCCTACATGATGTGTTTATGTACCTCGTCATACCTAACATGACTCTTATGTTTGCTGCTGCTGGAGTCTGTCCAGCCGGTCATATTTTACAATGTGCCTTTGCGCCCTCTTCTTCTTCCCTTGATTTCTCTGACTGTCATATTTCTCCTCTTTAATGCAGTCTTTCTTCTTTCTAAATCTAATGGCAGTCTGCTCTTTCTCTACTTCTCTCAGATTCCCTTTTGCCTGTCCGTTTGGTTCCCTCTCTAACCTTTCCTTTGTTTCCTACTGCAGGGCAGCAGTTTGCCTTCACTGTATGTTCTGCTCTCTCCCCCTCCCCTCTCTATCTGTCTCTCTGGCTTGAGCTTATCATTTTATTGTATTGTAAGAAAACACGCTGTGATAAGTGTTCACTTTACCCAGTGTGTAGTTGGGCATGTAGAATTAGCTGTAGCTGATGAAGATGGAAAAAAGCCAGGTCAAGCCGATTGCTGTAGCTTAGCCACGCTCTGCTCTGGCGGTGGCTGTTGACTGTAGGGTTGTGGGAGGGTGTCTTGACGGGAAGGCCCTGGGGGTGACGTTTTACTCGCTGCAGTCCTGACGCCCTGCGCTCGCCGGGCTTCTCCTTTCATTTCAGATCCATCAGTAAAGACCAGTTTGAGAGGAAGAAGAACGACACACTGGACCCTGAACTGTACGTTCATTTCTGTTCGTCTGCCACTCCCAGCCCACATTTTACTGCCTTTTTAGGCTGTGCAGAGCTTCCTTATTGTAACCGTACTTCATAGTGTGTGTTTGTGTTCAGTGGTATCTGAAGTGCAAAATCATTTGATGCCAGGACTTAATCTAGATAAGGAAATGAGGGTCTTTTTTTAGGTTTACAAGTAAATTCCGAGTAATATGTCCAGTGAAGCTAGGCCTCTTGAATGCAGGAGCCCTGTTTAAGTCCCTTATCTGTCTGTTGCCAATAGTACAAGGCTGTATGCCCTATGACAGTACTTACTCCCACCAATGATTCAGTGTTCTGTGCATTTCTGACCCCTGTTGAATGCATTTTCTTGTAAGTTGCCCTGAATAAGTGCACCTGCCGAGTGAATAAATGCAGATGTCCTTTTTGTGTCTGTCTGTCCCTCTTCTCCGCAGACTTGTGGAATGTATCGACTGCGGTCGAAAAATGCACCAGATCTGTGTCCTGCACAACGAAACCATATGGCCGTCGGGGTGAGTCTGACCGCCTCTGTGTTCTTGTCTTGTGGACTTTAGCTGTTGACACCGTCACCTGGTCTGTCTCCGTTTCTGTCTCTCCCTCCCCACCACTCTCCTGCTCTGCCCTGGGACCCTGACCAGTTTTGCCCCCTCTGTGCCTCTCCCTATTGAACGCCTCACTGTGTTTCTCGTTGGAGGGTGCCAGTTTCCAGCTGCTTCCCTGCAGCCGGTCATTAGTGTAAAGCTCGCTCTGTCTCAATCCCCACAGCTTTGTCTGCGATGGCTGCCTGAAGAAGTCCAATAAGACGAGAAAGGAGAACAAATACGCGGCAAAAAGTAAGTGAAGTGAGAGGAAAAACAGGAGGGAGCTTCCATCTGCCGTCATCATTCATGGGGCGGTGTCTGTCCATCTGCCCGTCCTCTTCCTCTCATTTAACTATTTTAATCCATACACACATACGAACTGTTTTTATCTCATAGTAGTTAGATTGGCTTTTGCATTTTAGACATTGACAAATAAACCTGAATATTAGGGTTTGTTTTGTTTTTTTTCCCTCCTTAAAACAAGTATTGAACTGCTTAGCCATGTATTGGGTATAACGCGATTATATGAGTTTGTGGTGTTGTCAGACCCAGTCAGTACCCAGATGTTGGTTATGCCTCTGCTCCATGGCTCAGCGGAGTTTTACCCTGAAAATGTCCCCCCTTTATTTCTGACCAGTGTCTCCATTTCTTTTTCTTCCCTTCTCTCTCCCTCTCCCTCTCCCTCACAGGGCTGCCCCAGACGAAACTTGGAAGCTTCCTGGAGACGCGGGTGAACGAGTTCCTCAGGAGGCAGAACCACCCGGAATCTGGTGATGTCACTATCCGTGTGGTCCATGTCTCTGACAAGGTGGTGGAGGTCAAACCGGGCATGAAGGCCAGGTAAGGGTCAAGGAGGATTGGGGGGGGGGTTCTGATTTGGGGCAACAGTAGGTTGGTGATGTCACCATTTGGTTAGTATAGATCAGTTAGGAAAGAGTGTTTAGGTAGCCTATTAAGAGGGTTTCCCTCAAAATTCTGTGTGATCAAATCTTACGGTTCTTGAAAAATCATACAGAATTGCCCCGATTTTTACAATCAAGTTCCTTTTCCTTATGTAGAATGTTAAATATATCAGCCTTTTCTACTAGCTCACAAGCTTGATGTCATTTACAGATCAGGTCTCGCAGTCTCAGTGTGTCAAATTGGCAAGCTTGCTGGGTTGCACATTTAAGTCCACTAACAGAAATCATTGCATTGACATACAGTTGCAGATTGGCAGCAAATACCAGTCACCAGACAAAATAGTTCTAAAGTAATGCGTCTTAAGAAGTACATCCCCCACGGCAATTCCATCTTCAAAGTAGTACAATTTCATGGGAATTTAACTACTGCTGCAATAAAAAAATTAATCCTTGAAAATCTCACATTCATTCTTGAAATATCATTGAAAAGTTAAGTCACAGGCTGAGGGGTGGGACCCCTGTATCCTGGAGCGGGGCGTTAAGGATGTGGGGTGGAATGGGGCGCGTGCTCAAATGCTGATTCTGTGAAATGCCGTTTAGTTGAGGTGAGGGATGCATGACCGGGCCAGTCAGTGGCTGAGGCGGAGAATGTAGAGGGATTCAAGGGAAAGGGAGAGGGAAGGATGGTCATGCTTTTTAATCATTCAAGTTTATTCATTGTGCTGTCATATAGAGCTATCTACAAACATTGCAGTCCATAGGGTTAGGCATGTAACTGCATAGATCCTGAATCATTACTGAATATAGTGGTATAGTGGGAAACATTGCCGCTCTGAGTACTACTGCTGTTTTAAGCTTCCAAGCTTGCACTGCCACAAGCTTATTTTTCAGAGTTTTTACCGCCAAACCTTTTGCCCCAGAAAAGGCTTATACGTCTGCCATGCCTTTTCCTCTGTACACATATACGCAAGTTATTTGTCAAGTTTTACCACAAGCTTGTACCAGTGGAGGTGGGGTGGGGCAAGCTGGGTTTGAGTAGCCAAGATGTTATGTGCAGAGATTTTCAGTCTGCGCCTGAAAATGGACAGCGACCCAGCTGTCCTGACTGTAGTCCAGAGCACAGAAGGGCATGCTCGGTAGATTCAGCGGTTGGGTTGTGGATGCCCTGTGTGTCCTCCACACACCTGCGCTCACCCTCCTCCTTGTCTCGCCCCTGCAGGTTTGTGGACAGCGGGGAGATGGCGGAGTCCTTCCCGTACAGGACGAAGGCGCTGTTCGCGTTCGAGGACATCGACGGCGCCGACGTCTGCTTCTTCGGCATGCACGTGCAGGAGTACGGCTCGGACTGTCCGCCGCCCAACCAGAGGTGAGGAAAACCTCGACGTGGCACCCTCAGCGTCAACATAAAACCCGTCTCCCCGCAAAATGTCGTGACAGAACACTCTGGAAACTCGCGTGTCCAGCCAGCCCCATTTTAAAACACAACAAATCCTGCATATCTACCCAACCACAGGTCAAATCACTGTGTGGTTACTAGTCTAAGTAAAAACTGCACGTAAATGCACCCGCTCAAGGTCTCAGGGACCAAAGCTGATGATCATTTGTCTTTCTATACATTTAAATGCGCTACTAATGCAGCACAATAATCAGATCAGTCTTATTCGCTGTACTCTTTAACCTGTGTGTCTGTTCCCCAGGCGGGTGTACATCTCCTATCTGGACAGTGTTCACTTCTTCCAGCCACGCCACCTGCGTACAGGAGTCTACCACGAGATCCTCATCGGGTACCTGGAGTACGTCAAGAAGCTGGGGTGAGTGAGCCGGTCCTCTGCCACACGCTCAGTCTTGCTTCTAGATTTTTCCCACCCCCCACATGCTTGTGTATCACTCTAGATTACCCACCACCACACATCAGATGTTCATGTCTTCTCTGGTACCCATGCAACGTCCATATATATGGATATTATATCACGTGCTTTGCATATGCCAACACACTCAGCTTGTTTCCCTTGCCATGAGAGCCCTGCATTGTCTTTTCAGGCCTGCAGTCTGAGATGGCTTGCTCCCGATGCCATAGCATGTACTGTGTGCTCCAATATAAATAATATGCCAGTTCTGTGTTTCCTATCCCGATCTTGCTTTCATATACCTCTCCTCAGAAGAGCTGGCTGAGCTGTTGGTTAATCATTTGCAGTAAAGCCTGAGGAACCGACTTGTTCTGCTTTTCAGGTTTACAACCGGGCACATTTGGGCCTGTCCCCCCAGCGAGGGGGACGACTACATCTTCCACTGTCACCCTGTCGACCAGAAGATCCCCAAGCCCAAGCGCCTGCAGGAGTGGTACAAGAAGATGCTGGACAAGGCTGTGTCAGAGCGCATTGTGCACGACTACAAGGTGGGGGGAAGAGAGAGAGAGAGAGTATGTGTGTGTGAGCATTTGAGAACGTGTGAGTGAGCATGGGGATGATTAATCCCATGTACCAGCCAAGTTTGACATTCTTAACGTGAGCTAATTTACTGTGACAGCGTTGTGCCCTTTTATCTGATGAACTGATGTCTGGATAAATGTTAAGGTCTAAAGAAATCATAGCAGTGAAGCTTTGGCTGCAGTGTAAATCCGTTGCACGCTCTTACCTCCGTCTGTCTCTCTGACATTAACACCGATTGCACCCTACAGGGCCACTTTCATGCGTTGTAATAATTCAGTCACCTGATGTGCTCTGTAAACCCAGAGAGAGATTCCAACCCTATCCTATTCTCCATACAATGCTTACTCTGCAGGGGTGCACTGTGGGACTTGTAGTCTAAAAAACAGTCATTGCTTGTGTGAGAGCATATGCTTCACACTTCAGCGCTCCAGCTGAGTATAGAGTATGTTGTGGTGAGGTGATCTTAATATAGTACAACTGGTGATTCCAAAAGGTGAAGCAGAAAAGAAAATACTAAAAAATAAAATGGGACCTTTTGCTCAGATATGGATCCTCGTTTCTTGCTAAAATCCACTGTGAAAATGTCAGGAGCCACTCCACACTTGTACTTAATCTAGCCACATGCTTCCTGCTATAGTACTATAGCAAAAATGGCAAGGAACTACCATAATTTGAAAAGTATACAAAGACCTAACCTGAAATCATTTAGTTCAGATCATTTGACTATCATACATTATGTATTTAATGCAAAATGGTTTTTTTGTGATAGAGGTGAGGCCTCACCCTATTCTTTTCCCTTTCTTGAGGCTGACAGCTCTACCGACTCACGTCTCTGTTCTGTGTTATGCATTAGAATGTGTCTGTCCTTTTTGGCGGTGTGCTAACCTCCGTCTCACCCCTGCCTGTCCTCAGGACATCTTCAAGCAGGCGACGGAAGACAGGCTGACCAGTGCCAAGGAGCTGCCCTACTTCGAGGGAGACTTCTGGCCCAACGTGCTGGAGGAGAGCATCAAGGAGCTGGAGCAGGAGGAGGAGGAGAGGAAGAGAGAGGAGAACAGCACCTCCAGCGAGAGCATCGATGTGAGTGATGATGGGGAGGGAGGCGTGGTGGGGGGTTCTCTTGGCAATTTGAAGTTGCAGGCTAGGATTGGAGATGAGCACAGTTCTGTTGAGATGATGGCTTTGTGCCATTAGGCATGGGCAGCTGTACTGATGTCTGTCTTCACCACCAGGCCACCAAAGGGGACAGCAAGAACGCAAAGAAGAAGAACAGCAAGAAGACGAGCAAGAACAAGAGCAGCCTGAGCCGAGCCAACAAGAAGAAGCCGGGCATGCCCAACGTGTCCAACGACCTGTCCCAGAAGCTCTACGCCACCATGGAGAAGCACAAGGAGGTAAAGGATGCACATTCGCCTTCCCTTTGCCTTTTCAGTACGACCATCAAGGTCTCTACTCGTAACCTGTTCCCTGTATCTTTTCACAATGTGGATGTTTGTTTGACAGCCCAAGGCAGTCTGCAAATGGAGCTCTTTCCAACAAAATCAAATGTACACCCTTCCTATGTGAATAGTATTACCCATCTTTCCTTGCTCCATTGTTGAAATGGTTTATGTTGAAGTGTACATGCAGGCAGGCATTCTGCATACATGCTGGAAGATGTATGAATGTTTCAAACCCCCCATCCCCACGCTTCCCTCCAAAGGTGTTCTTCGTCATCCGTCTGATCGCGGGCCCCACGGCCAACTCCCTCCCGCCCATCGCGGACCCGGACCCCCTGATGGCGTGCGACCTGATGGACGGGCGGGACGCCTTCCTGACGCTGGCGCGGGACAAGCACCTGGAGTTCTCCTCGCTGCGGCGGGCCAAGTGGAGCTCCATGTGCATGCTGGTGGAGTTGCACAACCAGAGCCAGGACCGCTTCGTCTACACCTGCAACGAGTGCAAGCACCACGTGGAGACCCGCTTCCACTGCACCGTCTGCGAGGTGAGGGCGGGGGGCGGGCGTCGGTGGGGCGGGTCTGAAAGAGGAAAATTCGGGACTTTGAAAGGCCCCAGTTCCAGACTGTAAAGGAATCTGTGGGGATCTTGTTGAACGAAGCTGTCAGAATTGTGGAGGGAGGCGAAATTGGCTCAATCATGGCACTGATTTGCTTGATCGGTGGCTAAGCACTTGGCTGGAATTGGAGCCCTCCTTAGACAGGGTTGAGTAGCTATGGTGATGAGAGAGGGGGTGGAATGTTGCTGGGCAGATGATGATTATGAAAATGGGATGGACCCAAAGTGACTGTCAAACAGCAAACCAGGGGTTGACATTTAGGTGAAGAGTTGTTCTTAAGCAGGGAAGGAGATGAGTTTTGACTCCACAGTGAGCGGAAATTAAAGGAACAAGTCTAGTACAAAAACCACTGAAATATTTAAAGGGGCAAGGTGGAATGGGGAGGGTACAAAGGGAGCAGAGTTGAGGTGGCTGCAGAGCTTGCGTGACATTCCTAACTCACTCCTGTTTTCTTCTCTCCTCTCAGGACTATGACCTTTGCATCACCTGCTACAACACTAAGGGCCACGAGCACAAGATGGAGAAGCTAGGCCTGGGTCTGGACGATGAGAGCAACAGCCAGGCGGCGGCGGCGACTCAGAGCCCCGGCGACTCGCGCCGCCTGAGCATCCAGCGCTGCATCCAGTCGCTGGTGCACGCCTGCCAGTGCCGCAACGCCAACTGCTCGCTGCCGTCCTGCCAGAAGATGAAGCGGGTGGTGCAGCACACCAAGGGCTGCAAGCGCAAGACCAACGGCGGCTGCCCCATCTGCAGGCAGCTCATCGCCCTCTGCTGCTACCACGCCAAGCACTGCCAGGAGAACAAGTGCCCCGTGCCCTTCTGCCTCAACATCAAGCACAAGCTCCGGCAGCAGCAGCTGCAGCACCGGCTGCAGCAGGCGCAGATGCTCCGGCGCAGGATGGCCAGCATGCAGCGGACGGGCCAGCCCGCCGCGGGCGGAGGAGGAGGCGGCGGCGGGGGGCTGCCGTCCCCAGGCAACAACGGCACCACCGCCCCCAGCACGCCCACGTCGGGAGGCACCCAGCCCCCCACCCCGCAGACCCCCACGCAGCCCAGCCTGCCCCCCATGCCCCAGCCTGGCGTGGGGGTGGGAGGCCTTCCCCCCCAGCAGCAGCAGCAGCAGCAGCAGCTCCAGCAGCAGATGCCGCAGCAGGGCGGAGTGCCCCAGCACCACCTCCACCACCACCTGCAGCAGATGCCCGGCGGGGGCATGATGAGCTCCCCGCAGCAGCAGCAGATGATGCCCCAGGTCCCGGGTCAGCAGCCCCAGCCTCCGTCAGCCCAGCAGCTCCAGCACGCCAACAGCCTCCCCCCCTACGCGCCCCGCCACCCGGGCTCCTCCCCGCACTCCCAGTCCCAGGGGAAACCGGGGCTGGGCCCGGCCACGCCCCCGCAGCAGCAGCAGGCCGCCCCGCCTCAAATCCCCCAGCAGCCCAACCCCGGCCAGCCCCCCATGGCCCAGCAGCCCCAGCAGCAGCAGCCCGCGGGCCCGCCCCCCGCCGCCGTGGAGATCGCCATGAAGATCCAGCGCGTGGCCGAGACGCAGCGGAAGATGGCCCAGGTGCAGATCCTCCAGAGGCAGGTGGCGCAGGCGGCCGGCATGATGCCCCCGCACCCCCACCACCAGCCCCCGCAGCCCCAGGCCCAGATGGGCATGAGCCACCCGGGGGGAGGGATGGTGGGGGCGCCGGGGCTGCCCCCCCAGGCGCAGGCGGCGGCGGCCGCCAGGGCCCACATGGAGCAGCAGCAGCAGCAGCAGCCGCCGCAGGGCATGATGGTGGGGGCGGGCATGCAGCAGCAGCAGCAGCCCCCGCAGGCCGCGGCGCAGGGCCAGCTGCCCCCGCAGGTGCAGCTCCAGCAGCAGGGGGGCCCCCAGCTGCAGCCCCCCCAGCAGCCCCAGCAGCAGCAGTGGGGCGGCCCGGCGATGCCGCCCCAGCAGAGGCCCGGCATGATGGGGCAGATGGGCCACCCGGCGATGGTGGCAGCGCAGCAGCAGCAGGTCCCCCAGCAGCAGCAGGTGCCCCAGCAGCAGCAGCAGCCGCAGCAGCCGCCCCAGGTGGGGCGGAGCGGGGTGATGGGCGCCGTGGGAGGGGTGCAGGGCGGGGCCAACCTCCCCCAGGCCGCCCTGCAGGAGCTGCTCCGCACCCTGCGCTCTCCCAGCTCCCCGCTGCAGCAGCAGCAGGTCCTCAACATCCTGCGCTCCAACCCGCAGCTCATGGCCGCCTTCATCAAGCAGCGCGCCTCCAAGTACAAGGGTGCGGGGGCCCCCGGGGGACCCGGGGGGCCCGGCGGACTCCCGGGAGCCATGGGCGGCCAGCCGGTCAACGTGAACCCCGGAGCGGCCGTGGCGGGCATGCACCTGGGCCAGGGTGTGGGCATGCCCGCTATGGCCCAGCTCCAGCAGCAGCAACAGCAGCAGCTACAACAACAGCGCCCTCTGCTGGGTGGAGGTCTGCAGCAACAGCAGGTTGCGGCTCTCCAGCAACAGCAGCAGCAACAACAGCAGCAGCAGCAGCAACAGCAACAGCCCGGGGGTATGCAGGGCCAGGGCCCCAGCATGGCCAACATCAACCCTCAGTTCAGAGAGATGCTGATGCGAAGGCACCTCCAGCAGCAGCAGCAGCAGCAGCAGCAGCAACAGCAACAGCAGCAGCAGCAGATGAGCAACCACGCCCAGTTCCAGCAGCCGCAGCCCCCCCCGCAGCAGCAGGGCTACCTCGGCCAGCCCGGCATGCCCCCCCAGCAGCCCGGCCAGCCCCAGCCGGGGGGGCCTCAGCAGGGAGGCCAGCCGGGGCAGCAGCCCCCGCAGGGCTACCCGGGCTCCGTCTCCCAGCAGCAGGCGGCGGCCGCCGTGCTCCAGCAGCGGCTCCAGCAGCATCAGCACCACCTCCAGATGCAGCAGCAGCAGCAGCAGCAGAACGCCATGGTGGGGCTGGCGGGGGCTGACGGAGGGCCGGGGGGAGCGGGCGGAGGCCCCCCCCAGCAGCAGCCCCAGCCGCCCGGCCCTCAGCCCACCTCCTCCCAGGCCATGCTGCAGCAGGCCATCCACCAGAGGCTCCTCCAGCAGCAGCAGCAGCACCTGGGCGGCGGCTCGCCGGCCCAGCACAGCAGCCCCATGAGCCCCCAGCAGCAGCAGCAGCAGCAGATGTCCCAGCCGCTGCCCTCCTCGCTCAGCAGCCAGGTGCGCTCGCCCCAGCCCTCCCCGCGGCCCCAGTCCCAGCCGCCCCACTCCAGCCCCTCCCCCGCATGCAGCCCCAGCCCTCCCCCCACCACATCTCCCCCCAAACTCAGACGGGGTCCCCGCACCCGGGACACCTCCCCCAGCACCACCCCGGCATGGTGGTCCCCCCGCCCCAGCCGCCCCAGCAGCAGCAGCAGCAGCAGAACCAGAACCCCAGCTCCATGGACCCGGGCCCCTTCGGCGCCGACCAGAACGCCATGCTGTCGCAGCTGGGCGGGATGGGGGGCCTCCACGGGCCCGGCCCGGCGGACATGTTGGCAGGCGGCAGCCAGGACCTCGGGGCAAACATTAATCACAGTACCTTAGACATCATGTAGCATTACAGTACATTCAGAAAAACCGGGTGCCGGGGACAGTGTTAGGATTTTTTTATTATTATTAATATTATTTAATATTTTTTCGATATAAATAAAATGAACTGAACTTCCTATGGGAGATGCTACAATAAATCAACAAGTCAGTGAATGAAATAAAATAAATGAATGGTAAGTTATTGCTGTTAATATATTTTTTTTTTTGCTAATTGTGTACAAAAGGGGATAGTTTGTCTCTCTCCCTCAGAGAAAAGACACAGGTAATATTTTTGGGGTGGGGTGGGGAAGTATTTGCCTTTTTTAAGAGATATTTTTAAGATTTTAAAGTGGTGAAAAATTAAAGAGCAAAATGATTTAATGCAATGGACTTTTTATTGTAATTCTTTCCTCCATAAACCAGTCTCTATTGTATCATTTTTGCAGAGTGATGTGGATTTATTATATTATTATTGATATTTTTCCTAATCCAAACATCACAGCATATCTTCCTTTAAAGTTTGGGTTTGCTTTATTTTATTTATTTTAATTTTTTTTGACGGTTTGTTGGTATATGTACTTTGAGACTGCTACAATTCACAAAGAATATATTTTTGTTAATAACTGTTGGAACAGGGGGCGGTTAGTTCATTTTACATTTCTATTGCTGGGGGTGGGAGTTTAAATAAACTGAAGTATAGTGTTGGAGAGAATTGAGGGTAGGATGCAAGTTTCTGTGGCCAATAAGTTTTGTTTTGTGCCGCTTTGGAGATGCCAAGCCATTGGACAGAGGCGAAGCCCTCCCACACGCACACACCCTCGACCCTTGAACGTGTGTGTGTGTGTGTGTGTGTGTGTGTGTGTGCGCGTGCGCGTGTGCACTCCCTTTGTATTTGACACTTATTTAACATTGGATCGGGGGTCACATGCCGGTGTGCTGTAACTGTGTGAGTGTGTGGGGTGGGGGACGGGGAGGGGGTCAGAGCAGGCCAGTGGAGTTGTGGAATTAGGAATGTTCTGGAATGCAGAGGGAAACCCTTACAGTGGACTGTACTGAACAGAACTGAGGAAGGGAATCTGGAGAGCAGGAGGGGGGAGTGTGCCCCTCCCAAACTCTTGCTGCTCCCTCTGGACTGAGACCCAGCACAGAACCCTGAAGAAGCCAAAACCCCCAGCGCCCTGCCCTCCCTGGAAGTACCAGTAGCCTGCCCCTCTCTCTCTGCTCAGAACTTTGGGATTTTAATTTAATATTTTTTACTGTACAAAGAAAACACAACTGTGGACTTAAATACTGTTTTTTTTATAATAAAATGAAAATATACAAAAAAAAAAAAAAGTTGTGAGGACTTTAAGATTGACAGATTGGAAGGAAGGAAATTTTTTGCTGTCTGTCTCCCTTCCCTTCTGGCTAGTTTCTGTGAAATGGCTAGAAGAAACCACCTTTGTCTCTAGACAGGAGTCCCTGTGAAACGTGACATCACACAGATGTAAATAAGTACCAGTGTGCCTTTGACTCTCTACCTGGGTTTGACGGAGGGCAATGGAGATGCTGGTGCTCTTGGCCGATCAACATTTATTCACACACGCTTCCACTCCAACATCTCCTATTGGAGTGTGCCGCAAGGTGGGGGTGGCATGGCATTTGTGTTACAGTCAAACCACATCCAGAATAGACATCTTTGGCACCGCAGTGGCAAAGCCAGTTAAGACACCTGTTGCAGGCAGAGTCCTGCAGCTCGGACCCAGGTTCGAGTGTCGTTTGTTGGTAAGGACTGGAGCGGAGGAGCACGGTTTGGCTTCACTGAAGCCAGTTTCTCAGTATAGGTCAGCTCTGTCTCGGGGGTCCTCTCATCCAGCCTCTATGGTGTCTTTTAGCGGTCTGTCAGGTGCCTATGAGTCACTGGCCAGGGGCACTGTGGACCTGGTAGTGTGAAACTTGCACAAAAGCAGCAGCAATTATCACCTGGCATTTGTCATTTCAGGTGGGCAAGTGTAGACAGTGTGCAAAGAGTAGGCTACAGTAGGACAGACTGGTGATGCCAAATTTGGTGGGAAAGGTGAGGAGAGAGAACCAAAAGAAAATACTGGGAAAGAGCTTAGAGATGGCTGCATCAGTCCTTAACCAGTGCTGGATTACAGTGGGGTGACTATAGGTCTTTACATGTAGAAAAGTAACGTGTAGAAAAGAATTCGGATAATTGCAAAGTGTTGGGACCCCTGAGAACATCATGTAATTCCCTTAATTTACCTTGGAAATGTGAATGATTTATGGACTTGGACCAGAAGATGCTGGAGTAGTGGTTTGCATGCATGTGCAACAGCCACAAAGCTGATAACCCATGAGACATGTTGTGGCTGTAACTAACAAATCTTCATTTTCACAGAGCCAGACAGTATCCTGCCACCAATATATGAATCTCCAGGGAGCACTCCTGCTTTTGAGACTGCACAGAAAATTATCAAAATAATAGTGTTATATATCAATATGACAATACTGAGAGTTCAAAACATGGCAACTGTGTATGTATTTTCTTCCCTGGAAAAAACAGCTATTGTCTTGGGAGGAAAAGAGGCTTCTCATACTAACACAAATGTCTTCATGCTACTGCAGACAGAAGCCACAGGTAAAAGGGTATGGATATCTTTGTAGAACTTGAAACAGATGGGTCCAGTGTGTTTAAATTGTGGGATAGTTGTGAAATATTCCTATTCATACACATGAATTTAGGAAAAAGTTCTACAGATAAAGACCTACATTCACCCAACTGTAATGCAACTGATTTAGGACAAATGTAGCCATCTGTAACTTGTGATGATAAATCAGTGCTGAAGGCCAATCAACTTGTACAAATACAGCTTCATGGGGTTAATGAATTTTGAAAGACTGGTCCAGTTAAAGAATGATTTCCTTTGTACCTCATTAACCACTGCCTCTCAATACAGTCCGTTATCTTTTGATGGTGCTAATGTGATGTCACTACACATAGTGATGCAGAGATCATGTATCACTGGAGAGATGATGCAGTTTGCATTCCTTCCCGGTGTGGAGTTCCCACTGCTATTTAAAATGTTAAACCTAACCAGTTTCCTAAGTACCTAACCCTTTACTTCAACTTCAGTTTAATGACAGATCTCGGTTTGATATATGAAGCATTCAGCATTTAGGTTTTCCCTTGAATACCCTTAATTCATGCACCAGATACTAGGCATTACATAGTGTAGGCTCAAGGTAACTCCTGACTAATGTAAGATCACTAGACCCCCCTATTTATATGTGTATTCCAATTAAGCAACATACCAAAATTTCCCAAATAATGAAAGCAGACCTAAAGCTGTAGCCAAAAAAAAGTCTTACGTTGCCATCCTATCGATCAAGGAAAGGCTTTGTATTAAGAAATTAAGTAATATATTTCACTTGTCTGAAGTGCTTGAAGAGGGAGTTTTTCTTCCTGCGCACTGGGGTGAAGTTGATGTACCCAAACCTAATCAAAGCCAAGTGTAGCCTGCAAGTGGCACATACAAATGTAATGTGCTGATGATCACATTCCTCTTACCTCAGTAACATTCTGTATTTGCAAAACCCCCTACAGCCATGGCATCCCACCATCAGGTGCAAAGTTTAGGAAATGACCAGGTTTCCTGACATTGAGAGGGTACAGTACACTCCATGAGAATTACTGAAAGACATGAAGGCACAAGCAGGTGTTGGCCCATGGTGAAAACCACCTTTCATGATCGGCACCTCACAGAGGGTGTGCCATGTCGTTATACTGACCTCTGGTGGTTGCCCCAGGAAATACTAAACACTGTATGTCGACGTGAAGTGCGTGCAACTGACATTGTACCAAAACTACCACCTAAGATGAATTTCGTATGCATACCACCAGCGTAGGATCTCAAAGCTCTTTCCAGTGAGCAATATGTATCACCCACCAGGAGGTGGGTGCATTATTAAATGGTCACTTTTGACTATCCAGTAATCCAGACCAAATTCATTTCTCAGGACAGGTCAACTCGGTTTTTATGTTTCTAAACAAGCACAGAAACTACAATCAAAAACTTTGATACAGATTTTATCAGCTGTCCTTTCTGCCATTCAATGTGCATAGTTTAACTGACAAGGTTCTACTCTGGGTGAATTTGGAAGAACATTCAGCTTCTCCATATGTGGTCTGGGTATACCCATACATTTATTTCAATGTGAAGTGGAGATTATCATTCATCACTTTAACTTCATGTCAGTCATCATCAGGTGCTGATCTACACCTTCATCTGAAAGCTCAATTTAGCAGTTTTAAAAATGCTAAATGTACAGTAAAATTGTTTAGTGAAAATGATTAAAATGATTACAACTATAACTCTTGAAATGAAATCTCGCCATTCAAACATATTGAATATTGCCCATTTATTTTTAGTACAATCAGATAAGAATGTCTTATAAAGAGGACTTGCCATAGACTTTCTGATACTTCACAATAGTCATTACATCATTTTTTAACATACTGGACATTACGTGGCACAATGTTCTATTTTACTCAACAGTGAATCAGTGTGACAAAAGCAACAGAGTACATTGGCGCAAACATGCACATGTCCTACTTATCAATGCAGTATCAGCAGTACTGTCATTACATGACGGAACACCTCCCCTTAACAAAGACATAGGTTTCCTGCCAAATAATCACATTCAGTTGATAATACAAAAATAGAGCCACATTTTTAAATTCTACTTGGAAAAATAAATGGCAGAGAAAAACTAATTAAATCCTGGTTTTTGCCTCTGAAATGCTGCACTCCAGGGCTTCTACCTGCCTTCCTCTGATTTTCCTCTTCTGATTGATATTCCTCTTATTTGGGTAGAATTTACCTGAAAAAATTATGCTGACATTGACAGCATGTGTTAGTGTCTCCGATCTGGATTGTGGAACTATAGGTGATAAAAAAGATTCTTCTGACAATTATTGGAAAAAAAAGGTGATGCACCTGTGTCACCTGTGATGTCATGTGATCATGTGAAGACCCTGAAACTATAAATCAACACATGATGTAATCATCAAAGTTCAACTTATTTGTGAGCACTTCATCGTGATAGTCTCCGCACCGACAGCAGCAAATTCTTCTTCATTTTTAAATGGCAGATTCTGATTATTTCAGCAAGGGATACTGTTTATTTTTGCAATATCCATCATCGCAGCCAAATTAAAGGAGCATTTTGGAATGTCTACTGTGCAACATTAAGGCCTCCTGTCACCTTTTTGACTGAACAGACAGTATTCCTGCCCGATGATAATTGTCCCACGCTTTGTTAAATGTCACCTCTCGTTCTCTGCAAAATGCTTTTTTAAAATTAAAATAAGAGATTATATACATGAGAGAATTAAGAAATAAACTAATTTCTCATTACTGTTGAATCACAAATAAAAGCAAATTACAGCCTTAAGGAGGTTCACCTCAACAGGATGCAAATAGTAAGAGGGAGGGGCCAGCAGGCTCCAACCACCCGCCAGAGATGACAGACATCTGCTGAGTGGGCCACCTGCACAAATGCTGAATGAACCCTTCCTGTAACAGAGGAAAACGCTGATGCCAGCCTCATATGTGATATAATAAAATAATGCAGCGTAGCCCTATCTGCAAGCTTGCCAGCCTCAAGCTTTAGACATAGTGTGTTTCAGTGCAGGTACACGTACACGCATCCAGTGACATGTATCATGTATATGACTGTGACATGGATATTTCAGTAGGAGAAAGTAGCACAAAGGAAGAGAAAGAGAGAGATAAGAGAAGGATTACTCAGGAGCACAGAACAGAGGGAGGAAGAGAGAGAAAAATAACGCCATCCTTGTTGGGAGAGAGGGAGAGGAGGTACTGGAAGGGAAGACACATTGGCTATGTTTCCATTAGAGGTACTAGAGTTGACTCAATAGTTTTCTGGAAAAATAATGCCAACGGAAACGAGTGCTGCAAGTAGCTCTGCGTGTCGACCTAACCTCCACTTCCAGAAAGATGATGGAGAGTCCGTGTGCTCAGCGCAAGTTTGTGTTCCATCACGTCTTCAAAAAACACAGCATGGCTGCAATAATTCATTTCTGACACCAGGAGTTCTACACCTGAACCGTGTAGTGTATGCAATTTGGAGGCAGGTCTGGTGGGTTGGTCTGTGAGGTAACTGATGAATCCTTACCCATAGAGGAATCATTACTTGGAGCCAGCGGGCGACAGTGTAGAAGACATTAAAATCCAGCGGAGATCACCTGATGGTGGGGAGCCCCTGTCACTTACAGCTTGTATGTTTGGAAACATAGCCACTGTCTTACCGTTTCCCTCTCCCTCTTTCACCCACCATCTCCCCCTTCCCCCTTTTTCTCAGGACTCCAAACCCCAGGCCTTAAAGAAGCCTTTTGCCGCCAGGGCCTCTTTGAAAGTCACTGTGAGAGAATTGATGGTGACCTCAGTGACGATCACTTTCCCCGGGCCGAGCGGCGGGGAGGAGCCCTCTCGCACGTCACTCACAGTCCCCGCTTCCTGTCCCGCAGTGGGAGTGCAGCCTTCCGAACTGCCAGCAACCGTGACTTCCTCCGGCCCCACGGCAGGGGTATGCTCCTCCTCCTTCTCTGGCTCTGAGAGAGAGAGAGAGAAAGAGAGAAGTGAGTACATAGCTACTCAGAGCAGCAGTGTCTGCAGCCAGGCGGTTAAGCACCTCATTCAACTAATCATTACCTTTAATGAGTCAATATAGCCTCCCTCTCTAGTTCAGAGAGTGTGGGTGCTGTTTCTTTGTTGTTTTTGCAGTTTTCCACCCTAATATATTGGAATCGTCCAATTGTGCATAATGCTCCTCTCACTACAACTTGTGTGGGAGTGCTGGTGCACATGGAATCCAGTCCTGCGCACACGTCAACCACAACTATTTTTCACACAACAATTACCACAGTGCCACAGGAGGGCAAACACAAAACAGAGATGCATCTTTCTGGTGTCAGAACCCACCTTACCACAGTGACACAAAGCCAGTTATGCTCCACCGTTACGGACGGCTCAGACTTGAACCCTGGGTCTTAGCTGTAGGACTCAAAATGAGTGCCTTAGTCAGCTGAGCCACTCGTATACATGTACACAGTAAAACTTAACGCATTATTAAGTTTTATTTTACCGTTATGTCTAATATGTGCAGGTTTTTATATTTATGTCTACAAGCTAGCTAGGTGTTGGCTTGCAAGCTGGTGATATAAAATTGTTGATATTTTAGTTCCATTTTTTTATTGAAAATGTTTGCAAAGACATTGCAGCACACGTTGAGTGCTGTTTGTCTTCAGTTTTGTCAGGGAATGATGTTACATGATGTAGAGTAACTGTGTTTGAAGTATGTCCTGGCCTGAAGGTTTTACACTCAGCTGCACAGATCAGCAGCACACACAGTGAATACCTGACCAACCGTAATGACAAAACCCCGGACGGAGGGAGTGACAAAAAGCCGATCGGACTGCTGCGTAATCACTAGGTGGCCATACAAACGCCTACCAGGTAGAATGTCTTTGTGCGCCTCTGTCACGGTCTCTTCTTCTTCTGCGCCCTCCTTCTCCCCCTTATTCTCATCTTCTTCCTCTCGTCCTTCCTCCTTCCCTCCCTCTTCTTCCTCGGGGGGGTCCCGGGCCGGGGTGGGGGACCGGGGGGGAGTTGGGGACCGGGGCGGAGTGGGGGACTGGGGCGGAGGGCTGATGCTTCCGCAATGGGATGCCCTCAGCTTGCGTTTGCAGGGGAACTGCTGGTGGTACCCGTGGCCTCCCGCCACCCTGTCCTCCGGCTCGGAGCTCAGAGAGCGGGTGAGGGAGAGACGCTGGCGGGCGGAGGCCTTGTCCGGAATCTTGTGCGCGCTGCGGAGGTCCATGGTGTAGATGTTCTGCGGGAGGAGAGACGGTTACTGCCGGTCCGCGCACGTGCCGACCGGGCGGCGGCGCGAGAGGAAGACGAGGTGTAACGGTAATCACTGCTTAACTAACTCGACGCCGCACAGCGCTTAAATACCTGCTAATTCTCTCTAATTCTACACTTGGAAAGAAAGCAAGTACGCTCACCTGCAGGAGGAGCCTCCTGGCCCGCAGCCCTTTTCTCCTGTACGCCAGGGCTCTGTCCTTCTCCTTCCTGATGTAGAGGCAGAAACGGGAAAGAAAGAGAGAAATAAGGTGATAAAGAAACGCAGAGAATTAAACTGGCAATTTTATAAGAAACACAAACAAATCATTATGATTTCAAAATACATAGTTGAAATTGAAAGTGATAGAGTGCTACAAACAGAATGTAAAACTACAACTATTTGGCCAGTAGAGGGCCTTTTTCCCGTGGAATTGCGGTGGGCAGGTTTACTCACTTCTCCTTATAGGCCAGGAGCAGGAGGGGATCTAGAATGTTGTCTTCTGGCTCCCATGTGCTGTACCTAAGGAACGCAAGGGCACGCAGTCATGTGGCGCCCACGTGCAAGAGCATTCTGATAGGCTGCAAACGTCGACTGATTTACAATACAAATGCTACCTGTATAACGCTTTAAATATATACTTACTTCGGTGGCCACCCCTGCCACTTCAGCAAGTATTCCACAGTCCCCTGCGAAAAGGAGAGATCTGCATTAGAGCAGCGCGGAAAAAACAAGAGGCAAAACACTCAGCTGACGCTGTCCGGTCATGTGGTACAGACGAGCCCCCTAAAATAATGACCTCTTAGCACAGCAAATGCTCCATATTATCATGGCAATTTTCTTTTCATAAGGCATATTATCCCGATCAACAATTCATATTATGGCGCTTATTTAAATTCCGCGTAGCCGGAAAGCTTTTGTAGTTGTAAAGTGGTAAGACAAGAGGGTAATAACGGGGCGAATAAAATGAATAAAACGTTTCGAGCGAACTGGGGGCGTGGCAGCTAACATGTAAACAAATCTATTGCGCAACGTGCGGCAACATTCAGGTTCCAACCAGAGCGAGAAGACGTGCGTTTCCAATCGCCTGTGGCACACATATTGGAATCACGATATTCAATATTACTAAATATTAATATTAATAAATATATGATAAATATAATGACATCATTCATAATATTTTAATGCAATTGGCCGTCATATATTTGCACGCTACGTATTCCAGTTGATCACGTTATTTACCGCACTGCAAATGTGACTAATTTATCAGTATTATCCCCAAATCCCTCATTTTGTCCGTCGATTCACTCTGCGCGTGTATAAATAAACTGCGTAGGTTGCCCGCCCCCCCTCACTCAACATTAGCACCAACTCGTGTAATCTCAAGCACGCACACTGATGCTACGGACTGAGAAACGAGGTTACCTACTCCCGTTTCGCCCCATACGTTTCACGCAAAATTCAACCAACGTGCAAAAAGACTTGGATTTTTAGTTTATATTCATGTTTACCGTAGTAGTCTGAAAGGAGGACGCTGAAAAGTTACCAAAACAGCTAAAAAGGCACAAACATACAGCGCGCGATCTGGTAGGTTGTTTGCGCGTTATTCAACTATATAACGTTACGGAAACTACGAACATTTTTACACACTATAGTTGACTCTGGTGCATATATGGAGCGCATAAACACACTCCCGAGTACCAGTCTTACGAATCGCAGTAGCTTCCATATTCCTTACCTTCCTAACCCTCTTCTTCGTAATCGCTTCTACGGCAAATACTTGTTCACCTATTGATGACAGCTCCATCTGTACTGCGCTGCGTGTTCTGCACGCTCAAAAGAAACGTTGATGGTGATTCTGTTTACTGCCTTCTTAGATACTCCCCGTTCTTCACAAAATAACAGTATAATCCTACAGTCCGGGTTGATAGGTGCTTTCCTTATTCTAACTCCTCCCTTCCACGCTAAAAATTTTATTTCGTTTTCAGATGCTTTGTTTTTTCCTATTCATTCTCTTTCTCTTTCGCAGAGTTTACAAATCTGCGACACATCTACACTGCCAAGCGCGTTCCTGTGACGCTCAAAGCGCGCCCCCTGCGAACTGTCCTTCCCTTTACAACGCCGTTTGCCCCTAGCTGCAAGCACGCGAGTCCGTGCACGAAGATGAAAAGGCAAACAATACAGTGGTTTAACTGCGACACTGCGAGTACAGGATCAACAATATTTTAACTAGTGAAAAAACAGTAAAGTATCCAATGATATTTCCCCCACAAATTATCCAGCAAAAAAGGAATATGCAGCAATGATTGATAATCCCTACACTCTACACACTTTTTCAAACGCTTCAGACAAACTCCCACATACTTGTCACTATGGCCTTGATTACCTATAGCTTGCTACACTTTATGGACACAGTGTGTTCACCACATACAGAAACAGGTACAAAAATCACACTCAACAAAACAAGTTAGATAAGTACAGTATAAATCATTTTATTTAATGTGAAAAACAATGACATAACCACTTCACTGTAATCCAGGTATCCTTAAATAGAGAGGGACAAGAGATCAAGAGAGAACAGGAATATGAGTGACAGAGAGAGAGAGAAAGGAGAGATTGTCTTAAGTTACTTAATACGATAATATCCAGCTCATTTTAATGCACCATGAGAAAAGTGGATGTTTACCCATTATGTACTACATACTACATGCAGAATGCAAAATAGACTGAGTATGACAGAAACGTAATGCCTTCTATGTACATGTGTAAACACTGACCCTGATTCTGGTATCAAAGTGATTTACAGATTGTAGTGACCAACGAATGCTTTAAATAACTCTGCTAAATGCAAAAGAGCATTTAATAAGAACCAGTCACTGTGTCAGTAACAGACGCTTTTGTACTTACATACTGTGTATCATTTGTGTTTTTTCTCATTCAGTGTTACCAATATTCAAACATCCATGATTTCAGACCGATGAAACTGTGACAAAGCCGGGGCCGCCGCATGCTCGGCTGTCTTCTACACGCCAGCGACAGAATAAAATGTCATATTAGCTGCGCGTCCTACGACGGCAAACACCACCACTCTGTGCATGGACTCCGTCAGATAGTGCAACAGAACTAAATGTTCCCTCGCTTACTGCACGTTACTAAGTGTGACTGCAGTGTTTGCATAGTGCTGCGCAGGTGGCTTTTATGCATCTGAAACTCGGTACCTTTCTATAAAGCTATGCAATAAACCTGTCTGATTAACTTGCAATCCAGATGCCAGTGCCATGTAACATACACCAGTACATACTGTTAGAAAGTCACTGGTGTGTAACATGTATTGTTACACATATATTGTTTCTATGTCATTACACATTATATCTTGTAAACCATACCCCAAACACCAACAATAAACTTAAACCCAATGGCATCCCTGAATATATTTTGCGTGAGTTTGCTTGCGAGAAAGTTACACTCTACTCAACCTCAATGATATTGCCCACCTACTATTTATTAACTATTCTATAATATGCTGATATTGATATTAACTGATTCTAATGTGCATACTTTACATCTGCACAGCACTGGATTCCATGTATCTGAAAGAGCCCCGGTACACACAGCACCAGGGAAATCAGGGTGTTTGACTTGAGTGCCATGAAAACACCTGGGTGGGTCTGGCACACACTGCACTACCTGAAAAACGGGCGTAGTCACATAAAAACGCACACACACTTTGACTGGATTTGATGGGATGCCATTCGCAGTAGAGGAAAACTGACCGATGACCTCTGCTGTGACAGGTTTCACTACGAGAAAATGTGGTGCACTCACAACAGTTTGTAAATATCCACCCCAATCATTTACCACTCCCGTAGGGATAGGTGCATAGATGTTGTGAAGAGAGACGGAACAAGACATTAGCAGACATTTAAAGGAAAAGAGAGACCAAACGCACAGCAGCCAAGAAGAGACACAGACAGACAGAAAGACAGATGTTTTGATAGTGTCATATACTGTAAGATTCCCATTTTCAAAACATCAACACTGACAATATAAATGGAACATTAAAAAAAATCAATCAAAACAATAAAAAAAAAAAAAAAAACATACTATACTTCCCCAACACCAAACACGATGTTCAAAGATTGGTTTTGCATTGGCTGAGGGTCCTCTTGTGATTGCCTGTGGATGTCCAATCCTTTCACTGCTTCAGTGTCCCAGGTCTGCCCAGCAGTGCAAAACAAGAAAAATCTTGCCTCTGTGCTTCTTGTTGATTGGCTTAACTCATCCCTACCTGCTCTCAGACTGGCTCTCTGACTTTAGCCATGCCTACAACCTGTCCGACCATTGGCCAGTCATGCCCGTTAAAGGTGGCCGCAATACTCAACAGCTCTCAGTCCGCCATGTCTGCTGAGCATCAACCTCTTCCGGTACAACCAATAGGAGTTCACAGTTCTTCCCTCGTAGCTGGTGTCGTAAGAACTTCCTGTCATGTGATGGGGGTAAAGAGAAGAGATGGCCATGAGGTTGACTTTCAATTCTATAGAAACATTAAGATCAGCGACTATAAGCACACAGCTACTTTTGTATCTATTTCATCAGTGGTCACTACCGATTATCATCATAATGGACGATTCCAGTTCCAAAATAAATAAACATAATGTAAATGTGCCTTCAGCAAACAGAATTTTTATGGTGTGTCTGCTTGGTACTCTTCAGAGTAAGTTCTCAGCTGCCAAATGAGCGGAGTCAGCGAAGCCTACCTGACCTCCATCTTTTACAAAGTACAGTGTGTTTTCTTAGAGCAAAACAAGAAATATTCAGTGCACAAACAAAACAACTGTTTCCCATCACTGCGTCAGTAAAGGACCATACATTTGTTCAAGGTAATCACAATAATCATTACTTTGCACTGCAGCAATACTTACTTTCAAAACAATATCAGGATAATTACAAACAAAAAACAATGTTGTCCCTCCCAGAGGGTAAGGTGTACAATAAAAAAAAAAAAACAAGGCACCATGTGGTAATTTCATCTCATTACATGACCCAATCTGCAGAAAGGAGAGTTTGAGCTTGGTCCCAGTAGTGAAGTATTCTCCAGAGGGCCGTATAAGAATATGAGCTCTGATCAGGTGCAGGCAGGCAAGCGGAGGCTTTATAAACCAGCATCAGGGGCTCGGAGCAATGAGGCAGCACGAAGACGCGGGCGGCGCGGAGCTGGTACCTGAGCTCGTCAGGGGGGCCGATGGCGTGGGGGGAGCGCAGCTTGGAGTCCAGGTTGTAGTAGGTGCCCCCCACCTCCCGCACCCCGATCCAGTGCTGCCGCTTGAGGGGGAGACGCAGGGGGCCCCAGCGCAGGTTGGAAGGCACGTTGAGGATGAAGCCGGTCACGTTGGACAGCGCGATGCTGCCCACGTCCCTGAGGACAACGGGGGAGAGGGAGAGCGCGCACACTGACTGGCCGGGTACGACAGCAGGTCAACGCTACGCCCAGAGAGGTTAGTGCGGTTTAAGCGGGCGTGCGCTCACGGAACGCTGCGGTGCGTTAACGCGGCAGGAGATGGATGGGGTTTAAAGCACACTGACTGACACGGGGAAAACGCGGTACGTTAACACGACACAGAGAGAGAACAACACTGTGTAAACACCCTTACTTCCTAGACAAACAGTGCAGTAGAATATTGAGAGAGGACAGGGCAGTATAAAAACCACTTACAGGACAGTATGGTTCATCAACACCACCCAGAGAGAGGACTACATTGTATATACACACACACAGACTGACAGGAAATGATCGAAACGCATAACTGCTAAACTGGGTTTAATACACACACGCTGGCTGTACTGGCCAGTACTCCTCATTTGACAGAATCTTACCTCCTCTTGTCCCACCACACAGCCTCAAACCCACGTATCTGCAGGGCAGCCATGATGACATTCACGTCATAGTTGCCGTTTCCCAGCATGCTCTTCTTGTGTGGTGTCACGAGAGTATTGGGAGAGAGCCTTGGGTGAAAAATGCCAAAAAAAAAAAAAATGCTGATGTTTAGGAAGAGAGACAGCAAGGTAAGGACTGAAAATAAGTAAATCTTCCATATCAGAAACCCACAGCAGAGACAGATGCTGATAACACACTCAATTTCAGTAATGACAGAGATGCCACAGATTTGTACATGTTGTGCACTGACATGCACCCTGGCTAGCTGATATCACAAATTTCGAGATCTGTTCCCATTGGACGTTGGACATCTTGAAAGAAGGTTGTGTTTTGGAATGGTTACGTGCATACCAAGGCACCGTCTTGTGTCCCTCAAGTTCTCACAACTGTTGCATAAAAACACCACATTTTCAATTGGACGCAACATGGAGCATCTAAATGTGAGAAAAAGTGGATGCATGGGATATCCATTTGTATCATTCCGACAAAGCAACCGCTGAAGAACCAAGCCCTGACGGATCATGCAAATATTCAGTGGTTCACATTCGTGCGGCGCAAAGACCGTGCTTCCGGCTCTCACCTCTGGAAGATGTCCTGCAGTGTGTCCCTGCTGAAAGCTGCCCCGTCCTGGAAGACGTTATTGAGCGCGTGCAGAGCGCACAGCTCCCGACGCTGCTTCTCATGGTAGATGGCAGTGGGCGGAGCCGGAGAGAGGGGCGGTCCTGTTGCGCCACTCCCCTCTCCTTCTGAAGCACCGCCTCCGGCTGCTGTTCCGCCCCCCTTCAGTTTGCTCACCTTCCACGGCATACAGCCCAGCTCTCGCAGACCCCGCCCCCCCCTCCCCTTCCCTGAACCCGGGACACTCCCCATCACTGACCCCCCGTGCCACGGCAACTATTACCACGGCAACCATCCACAAGCACCAGGAGGTGAGGGGGAAGCAAGGGGAGGGGGAGCGGGTTAACAGGCAGTGAAAGTCAACCCCTCTACCCTTATTGCTGCTCTGGTCAGAAAAAAGGTAAGAACAACACCTGATCAGTGTTTTTTTCCCTTAAAACTGTTAAGACTGGGAGTGGAATAATACAAGAAAAATGGCCTGAATATGAGAAAAAAAATAGTGCCTATGTTTGGCCAAAGCAGAAAAACATACACATGTATACAGTATGAAAAAAGGGAACTAAGAAAAACACATTATGTCAAACAAAAACACATTCCCCTTCCTTCCATATCCTCCATTATGATCTTCCCACCTGCCTCTCCCAATCTTAAAGCCCAGAAGTTCTTTCCATTTTTAAGGTCCCTTAGGCAGTTTCCAGCATGAAACCCTTTTTCCTGTGGACTCCAGTGAAGACTCTTCTGTTCAGGAGTTACAGCTGAGGTCTGTGGTGTGTAGACTCAGAGAGGAAGGATGTGCCGTTCCTCTTCCTTAACTCTGGAGGATAGAAGGTTCATTGCTGTAGGAACAAGGGTGAAAAGGCATACGGCACATGATGGGAGAAAAATATACATGTCAGACACTCTAAACTTTTACTGAGCCAATGAGGCTATCTGTGTACAACATCCAACACTGTTCAAAGTTTGAAAACAGATAATTTGCGGTGGAAATAAAAACGTTTCCAAGGGTATCTGAATGCATACCAACACCTGAACTGTTTCACATGAGGATTCTTACCAACAAGAAGAAAAACAGAAACAAACGGCAACCATTCACACCCTTTTTAATGCAATGAACGAGTGGGCTGTAGTACGTGTGATGAAAAACCGAAGTGCACTTTCTCCCTCAGTGGAAATGTCAAACAATTACAGGCGGCAACTTGGTCCGGAAATGACCCAGCTCGGTTTGTAAATCAGTTGGTTGTAAATCAAGCAGGAGCTCTACAGACCAAGCGGACCCATTTTGGGGTCAGGTTACCATCAGGACAAAACATCTCCTCCTTAAAGGGAGCAATGGAATGTTAAAGAATATGAATCTCCATCAGAAATCGAGCAGCAATGCAAGAGACAGGGAACAGATAAAGAATCACCTAATGTCTTTTTTGAGGACAGACTATTGATGCACGTCTGCCTGTATGACAATTCTTATTCGGATGTCTTCCCTCAAATCTCCCTACAGTGTTACCAATAGCTTTCAATTTATTGCTTCTTATACTGCCGAAGTGCGTTTATCATGAAATGTACTCCTATGTCACAGAAAAATGACCTAACTACCTACATACGATGCAAATTAAATTATAACGCACGACAGCTGAGACGCCGACCTGATACTTCTACATGGCCACTTAACTTTAAACGCAGTAAAAAAGCTAAATTTACCAACGTTAGCAAGTCATACTACACCAAGCACCACCTAACAGGAGATTCCAGTTATTCCTTACATTTTACAAGATCTGACTGTTTTGCGCATAAACCATCATAGAAAGAAAAATGTACCAACAATAGCTAGCCAACTAGAAACATGACATACATATAACTAGGTAGCTTGCTAAATTTGTTTGGTTATTTGGTTCTCTGGAGGCTAGCTAAGGAGCTGGGTAACGTCTGAGTTTCAGATGTAAAACGGAGCAAAATGTAACATTAAAACAGGCAAAAGAGCATGTTGTAGCTTTCGAGCTCATTTAGTTAAAAATATACAGCCAATACCTAACTATGAGGCTAGTTTCTTTGTAAACAAGAATCAGATCGCAACGCAAAAAGCCAGACTAGCTAGCCAGCTGTAAATTTTCAAAAATATCTTTTTTGGACAATCTCGTTCTAAATCGTCAGGTAAATCTAACAGACACATCGAAACTGGTTTATGGAATTATCTGAATACCACCATCTATTTCTCCATAACAGCCAGAAATGTTCACGTACCGTGTTCAAGTTATTTGCCTCTTTTCCCTTTTGATCTATTTATTCTTCCGTCAAAATGCCTTTTTCCCTTCTTGCAGTAGCAACTACAGTTGCTTCGCAAAACACAAGCATGTGTAAAACGTCATTCGATTTTTGTTGGCGTGTCATGGCTTGCGTCACATGCGATCCGCGTGCTGCAGTGCCTGGAATGCGCACGTTCATGAGAAAGGGAGGATCAGTCGTGCGCACTCATACCCGCTTTGGTAGTAACGGGGCTGCGCAGCGTGACCCTTTGACATTTATGAAATCAGAGTGCACGAATCTTTATCAACGTTAGACCGGTTCTGTAAGGTATATCTCAGTTACACCTCCGCCTCGGGAATGGTCGCCACGAAAAGACTGCAGCAGAGATATGGCTCAGTGCGGATCATTGCCAAAAACTGCTAGGGGGACCCTATGCTTACATATTAACATAGTTACATTTATTCATTTGGCACAAGCTTTTATCCAAAGCGACTTACAAGTGAGCCGGACTACAACACAAATACAATATATATAACTTTTAACAAACAAGTTTATGTTCTCATCAACAAATTAAGACCATCTTGCCCATCCCACTCTTAACCCTAACCATTTAGTTTAAAATTGTGTCTCTGTTCAGGGTTCAGCTGCAGACCATTTTAACTCATTGGCATGTGCAAGTCATGTGATGTCACACAGAAATAGCCAAACTGAGACAATAAGCCTTGATTATGATAAACGTCAAAGGGGCGCTATTAGATTTGTCTTATCGTTGTGATGAAAAAAATTGCTTTTGAAATCATAACTGATGTGTACAGGGTTCTCATCCCAACCAGATGATAACCAAATAATGACCAAACATGCAGAAAAATAAAGTTAGCCAACATGTGGTCTCTTGCTTCAGGTGTTTGAGTGGGGTGATTGCAATAACCAGAGATGGGGAGTCACACTTATTTGAGTCCTAAGTGACTCAAGTCATAACTCACAAGTTGCCAGATATGAGACTGAAGTCCTGAGTCCTGCAATGGTTACATTGAATTTTACATCATGTTTGTACTAGTAATTTATTAAAATATGGTAAAACAAAACTCATTGTGTTAGAAATATTTTTATTCTGAATAAAACTGCTATGCATACTAAAAGTCTATCCATTTTAGTAATTCATTCACTTTGACATTTCAATCAATAATCAACTTATGTCTGAAATACAAAAAATCACAAAGTAATCACACCCAAGACAACCAAAAAAAAAAAAAGTGAAAAAGACATGAAAAGAATTATCATCCCATCCTAACTTAGAACAGAGACCTACAAGTTGTTGCACTGACAAAAATTTGAACTGGGCAAAATTTTGTCACACAACTGAGAGCAACACTGTACATGTACTCCACCAAGACTACCAAGGCTCTCACTGCAGTGCAGAATCCTCCAGTTTAGAGACTGGAACAGGAGACAGTTCTGTCCACACTGCACGTTAAATTAGTGGTTGACCTTGATGGCTGAACTACAGATGACCTCCAGTTTTTATTTCCCAGGAAGTGAAAAATAGCTTTCTTTTCCAGACAGAACATTCACCTTTTCAGTGACTGTAGGGACTTCAGCCTTTGATGCATTTTTGTAATCATATTTCACAAAAATCAAACTGATATCAACTGTTGATTACAAAGTGAATTATTGAGCTAATTATTACTATTTATACAGAGTGCTGAAACATAGGAGACAACATAAACAAAACAGATTTGCTTGAACACGGATGCAGGTCAAGATACTTCTGTTGTGATATTCATGTGAGGAATCTACCCCTGTACAGACAGAGACATATCCAGCTAAAAAAGCACTTTGCAATGAACACTTAACCCCCAATTTTATTATTATAAGGTCAGGCAATATGTCTGCCACTGATCTGACTTTGAACTATTAGAAAACACACAAACTGAAATGAACACTAAAATCCTGACTGACTGGTGGGCCACGTGATTACTGTCACTTGATTTTTTTTAGTATTTTTTGGCTTGTTAGTCAGCAACAAATGAATGAAATGGCAAGACAAATCAACAGAGACATATCTAGTGAGCAACTGAATGTCTTTGCATGACGGTGTGGTTTTCACCGAAACATTTCATCTGCACACAAGTGAAACCACGCAAAGAAATAATCAGTGGATGCATCAACCGAGAGATGCGCAGGGACCAATCACAGTGTGCCAAACCATGCACACGAATGATGAGACTTGGAGCAGAAAGCTGCTTATCAGATAAACTGCTGCAGAAATAGCTGCATGTCCAGCTTCAGGTTACACATTTTCACTGCAGTGGGGGTTCATTTGATATACAGCTGAAATTGTGCTAATTCTGTATTAGCTATTATGTGTCTAACAGTGTTTGTTGAAATTAAACCCTTAATTATGAATTAAATTAAGAGTTCAAATACCTTCAAAATCAACAATAACCTAATAGTCGACAATTACCTAATTTGTGAAGGCTTCGGTTTTCATTTTCACCAAATGTGTATTGAGGGAATTTCTCAGACGCTAATGGACAAATAAATGCAACACAAGAATAAATCAAATACACTAGCAGCTACATATATTAAAGTGCACTGATCACTAAATGTGTTTATTAACATAAATGAGAAAGGCAATGTGTAATGTAATTGTGTATCTTGAGCACCTCTTAAAAAGTACCTGTGGTCATGTGACATGTCAACCTAAAAGTGTTATTTTTCTTTATTAACTCTTATTGAATTCATAGCCCTTAGAGACATATCCATTATTATTAACAGGGGTGGATAAATACAAGGTGGTGGGAGTGGAGTACAAACAGCAATACAAATACCACAATTGACATAAAATCAAACATTTTTTAAAAAGCTACCAGGCCCTATGCTTTGTGACTAACCAATTTGTGACATATCAAAGCCGCAGTTATAAAAGAAGTAGTCAAATGGCAGCACCATCACAAGCCCTTGAGTAGAACTGGAACAAACAGTTCAGGGACTCCCAGGTCATATGATTTCTCCCCCCCGTCCCTAGTCTTCATTGCAAGTCCTCTCCCCGTCCCTCCCTCCCCTTCCTTTCCAGCCTCCTTCGGAGCTCACTGGCCATGGTCATGAGCTGCTCCTGCCTCATTCTGTCCTCCTCCCTCTGCAGCTCGTGCAGGTAGTGCCCCCTCTGCACCCTCATCTGTGCCACCCTCTCCAGCAGCCACCTGCTCTGGGCCTTCCTCTGAGCCAGGGGGCAGGTGGGTCCGACGTCCAAGATCTCTGGCCTCTGGCCACATAGGGACAGCATGGTCCTGTGGTCCCCAGAAGGCTCTTCCAGAAGATGGGTTAGTGTAAAGGAGCCACTGGGAGTGTCAGTGTGGGTGAGGACTGGGAGCACGTGTCTCAGAGCATCCTCGCCCACCAGCTCCAGCAGGGCCCTCAAAGCTTTCATCCCATCCCATGTGTCATTCGGTCTGGGAGCCTGCAAGACCAGCAGGAAGGCGTGTGGGCCTGGGCTAGCCAGCTGCAGGCCTCGTAAGGCTTCCCAAGCCACCTCGCCGAGCCCCAGAGAGGAGCCCAGGATATCCGGCATGGTGATTACCGTCACCTCCCTCCCTTCCACAATGGCCCTCTGATTCTCACACTGCTTGTGGTACCCTGTGGCTCTTCTCCCGTGAATGTCATGGCAACCGAGCAATGTGTCCCGTAACAAGATAAGGTTGGCCACTTGAGGCCCCACCAGAATCAGTCTGAGCTCAGGTTCGGAAGGATAGGGAATCACAGGGGTAGGGTTTTGGAAGTGTCTTTTCTGGGGAATGTGGTCTAAGGAAAACTCTGGAATGAAAGACAAAATGAAGGATAACAGTGATAGCAACAACAAAAACACCAACTCAAACCTAAAATCGCATGGGGCCAATTTCACCAACCGTAGCAGGGGTTCAAACCTTCAGCCAACAGACCATTGAACTCTCTTAGAACTGCAACACTCTAAATGAATCAGTGAAATTGGGTAAAGTTTTAAACTCCTGCTAGAACCATTGAAATTAACTTCAGATAAATGTATGAGGAGCAGGAAAGGCAGTAGGAAGTACATATATATCTGGTGGACTTTTGGGGTGGATCAGGGGACTCACCTCTCAGTTCCTGGATCATTTTGGTCACAAACTGAAGGCATTTCTTCATGTTGGACAGTGAATCTGGTGAGATACAATTGGACAGAGATGCAAAACAGTCTAAGATGCAGGTTATAGTGATGCTTATGGAAATCAAAGACAAACAGCGGAGTCCAGAAAGCTGTACCAAGAAACCTCATTTTTATTGCTTTTGTTTGTGTGGTCATAAATATTTCATTTGAAGAAAAACAGATATTGACATAGAAATTTAACTGCTTTCACAAACTCAAAAAAGCTTGGACAACTGAATATGGTTATGTAATATATTAGATTATAATAGAGCTAAAGTACATTAACTTATAAAATGACATTGATATATCAAATGAGATGGCCACCATATGGCTTTAAAACAGAAAGTATATACCAGGCACACACAGACACTTGAGATAATTCACTCTATCTGTAAGATGCTGTATTTTCAACTTTGAGTACTGAATTTTACTAAAACACTGTCTGACACTTGCAACAAGCATCTAACACACATTCCTAATTTAAAAAATTCAATAGCAAAAACCAACGGATATAAGTGCTTAAAAATCTAAAGTATGCCTACGGAATATTCCTGTTAGATTTCAAAATTAAAAATGTTTTATGAACTTCAGTTTATACTTTTGACCAATGCATTGAACACCGGACTTCAGAGACTCCATCCCTCACCTACTGCAACCTTCCGGAGATGACACAGCCACTTAAATAAGGTCTGCAAACCTGAAACACACAAAACAGTAACATCAGCACTCAACACTTTCCCTGCTTGCTTAATAAAAAAATTCCTTTGTCTCCAGTCATAACATATCTTTCTCCTGTTTGTGCCATCTTTGTATCACTGTAGGATATGTTGTCCTGCTGTAATCAAAAATGAATGTATGCACTTATATATTACACTTCTGAATTTATTGCAGCAGTAAGTATTTATAGCTACGCTAGTCATTTTAGTGTGTGAGATACTGACGCACATTCAAATGTGGTTGGTTTCGTTTTTTTATGCACTGTTCCTGCAGCTTTACTAGACACCCTTTGTACTCTTGCTCTGTAAGCCACCCTGGATAAGAGCATCTGCTAAAGGAAAAAATGTGAACGTAAACATTTCATAATGGAAACTAGGATGACTCATAGGGGCAAAGCTTATCCCAAGCAGAGCGGTAAATGGTTGGCATTTATATATGGTGTTTATATGGTATTTGTGTAACGCTGATATATATGGGTTGGCAAGTCTTTTTGGTGTGGCTTGGGTGGGGAATGAACCCACAACCCGCTTGCTGGTGGCATGGCACACACTGAAGGCACAGGCAAGTTAATTTTTTTAAAATGTGCAAAGGGTGCAGACTCTCATCCTGCTTTTCCTGATCACCAGGAACAACGTTCAGAGGGAGCCGGAGGCTGATGTCATACTCAGTGCTACATGTTCTAGGACAGATTTGGAAGGCCGAATATAGAGCAGAACACAGAGGCCAACGAATGCTCCAGAGTCATATGGATAAAATCAAAGTGCTCCTCTGAGCCCAAAATAACTTCGCAAAAATCCCTTCCTCAGAAAGAACTTGTTCAGCTGTTCTGTTCAAATCAGCAGTGCTACTAGAAGTATTTTGTCTCACTTTTCATTGTAGAGGTGCCTTTTCCCAGGTAATAAATGGAAAAAAATTTGGATTAAAACTCATAGAAGATATGCAGTTCCACTTCCCTTCATCCTTTTATTTTTTTTATTTAGAATAGTATCAAAGAAGTAGGGTTTTCATTTTCTGCGGAGGAAGCTCTGAGGAAAGGAGGCAGAGAGAATCAAGTAAAGGCTCTGATATTTTTCAAAAAAACAAGACAAAGACATGCAGAGAACTAAAGCTGCAGACCCTCTGGGGCTTGCTTTCCAATTTCTTTTAGTAGTTATCCTGCTGTTTTCCAGAACGCATGTAAACCTAGGAGGAAAAACACGTTCCATTCACATCCAATTTACTATAATTAAAGTTGCATACAAATGTGCAAATGTAAGCTAAACAGGTATTTTTTGGTGCAAAAAGTCAAATGATTTGAACAAGCTGAAAAAGTTGAATGAACAATACCTTACCATGCAATCTTTTCATATCACCCATTTCATGCATGGACTGATTGATTGTTTATTGTCACCCCAATGGGAAATTTGTCCTGCATTACAAAAAAATCTCATATACTAATCACTTTTAATTGTTTGAAGTTGCTGATCTTTCACTGAAAGCAATGGATGTTTAGTTCATACCCCTATCCAGGACATAAAAGCCCACTTAGACTGCATGTCCAGAATAATCCCAAAGTTCCCATGCCTCTCTTCTGCATTTTAGGCATGTGCAGCAGCTAAGAGGATACTGCAGTATTACATTACATGGCCTTGGTAATTCACCTTCTTTTCAGTTCATGCAGTTAAATATGCAAAGTCAGACACACCTGTGGAGCATGATTCCTATACATACAATCACAGCCTACCTGCTGCGTGTCCCACCTCATTTAGGTCAGAGACTGGCCAGAGTGGGCCTTTGATACCGCTTACCTGAGACAAAGACACACACAGGAGGCACTCACCACGGATGGTGTTGACAAGGCGGGACACCCAACTCCACAGTGAGGTCACACCTGACATGATGACAGAATCCTTCTAGCAAGCATTTGAGAAGCTATAATGTATTTGCAAAGGTAATTCACACGTTTTTTGTTCATTTCCTACAGCAAAACCTGTTAAATGGTCACTTACATGTCTCAGGAAATGCAAATATTACAAAATCCACAGGCATGAACTGTATATTAGTTCCTCTGCACTGTTATTATAACATACGGTAAATACAACAGTATGTCTGTGAGTGATGCTCTCCCACTGGCACTGGTTCTGTGGCCAAATGTGCGCCTTCAAAAACATACCTGTGAGAGAGCAGATAAGACGGACTGGCCATCTTATCAGGGCAGGGAGAGCTGGGGAGGGAATGTGGTTTTAAGAGTTAAGATCTTGCTGGGACATCAATTTAAGCATGATTCAGAGTGATGAATTACAATATATTAAATGAGCAAGAGTTTAATAAATTCAAGAAGTAAGAATTCAATGAATATGCCTAATACAAAGAAGTGCAATACTTAAAAAAATACAATTACTGAATTCCACTTTGTGACCACCATGGCAGATGAAAGAAATAAAGTGTTACAGATAAAATGGCCAGTAAAATGTGGGTGGAAAAGAATGAGAGTGAGGAGAATTTGCTGACCTTGTGAGAACCTGTAGAGGCAGAAGCCCAGGATTGCAAGTGCTCCTGTCAATACATTGTTGAAGTCGGGCCACAGGACTTAAAGAAAGACACACAATGTCCAAATTAGTACAAACGAAAACATACACAACTGATTGAGTGGAAAAATGACTTGGGAATCCCCCCGAACTTCAGTAGAAGTTTCATAATTTCTGGCGTGATTTTAACGACTCAAGTTGGTCGCAAGGAATGATGTTCAGTTGTACTTTGCCCCTTTCTGATACGGCCTAGATACAACAAAACAAAAAAATCAATACACAAACAGCTATTAACACGGACACACTACATTAGAATAGTTTATAGTCTCAAACAAAACGCCAGAGTAACCCTGTCGAAGGATCATATTGCCTGACAAATTCTGGAGGGAACATAAACGGAAAGCAAATAGCCCAAATTCAAAATTTTTCAGTCCTGGTTATAGAGTTGGTTATAGACGTATAGGTTCATAACCCTCCTTGATGTAAACGTTACTTTGAAAATAACTTGCCAAGGAGAGTTATTAAGTTATCCCATCTGAATGCCTCACCAGACGCGACGTCGTCTTCGGTCTCACAGGGGAAGGTCGAAGTGCATGCACTTTCAGGTTTACAGTCGCACTCCATGGCTGACCCACAACACGGCTATAGCGACCCCCGCACCTCAGCAAACTTACCCGGCCCTTTCACCATAACATACTTTATCTGTTTATAAGTGACGCGGTACTGACGTTTTCATCCTCTAACCACATCATCATTTTAATCTGGGATTTTTTTTACTAGATTATAACACAAAATGGCTTGATTGAGCGTTGATTAAATTAACCAATTACAATGATCTACAAATCAGTAATCTAACTGAATACCGTCCTCATGATTAGAACACGTTTTAATGATAACCACCTTGCCAACATTTAAAGGTAGTTGTGTGGTCACGCGTAGCAAAACACCATGAACAAAACATCCGTCACAATCATGCCATAAAGGCACAAAAGGTTTATTCATACCAATGGGCGAAAACAGTTACACAACAAACGTTATGTATTTTCACCCAGACTTTTATAGTTTATAGCCTACAAATTAGTTCGGTGGTCAATTTTCAGAAAATACAAATATTTAAGCAGAACGGTAGCAAAATGAACCTTTGAAAGTGTTGATTTTGGCCTTCCTAATCAGTGCTTTAGACATGAGATGACTACAAATGACATATCAAGTTTTACATGACACATTAATTACTACATGATACTGTAGATGCGTTTTAACATATGGCTATCACAAAACACTTGAATTTTTGTGATATTTTGAAAAAAATCCTTGTCAACTAGTTTATATTATTATTATTATTATTATTATTATTATTATTATTATTATTATTATTATTACCTATTACCTATTATTGTCGGTGTCTTAATCTGTAACAATACGAAATTTGTTTGAAATAGCGTTTTGGACTACTTGCAAGAAGGGATCCCGTGAGGAAAAAAATGGGGTAGCATTTGTCGCATCCGACACACCATACCCCCCTCAACCCCTGCGTGTGCAACAATGAGCGATGTAAAAATTACCAGATATACGATGTCAGTTGTAACCAACTAGCTGCCAGTAGGCCGCTATTCTTTACAATGAATGTGCATTTTTCACATTGGTGCATATATTGCTGTATGGGCATAGCAGACACAGCTTTGAGCTCTTAAGTAGGTTCGCTTATGCACGGAGTTTGTGCACATATCGTGTCGTTCGTTCACTAAGTAATCTTGTTGTCCTGATTTGTTGGTTTTATTCTGTTTACCAAGTAACATTATATATCTATTCAATACTTATTTGTATTACTTGTTAAAATATAGAGCATATATTTTTAGTGCAACTAGCTATTAAACTTGTATTTTCAGCTAGCTAGCTAAGTTAACCGGTTTTTGTAGCTAACCTTAGCTAACGAGTAAAAACCCGTTAAAGGAAAACGGAACGATTTTGGGAGGTGATGGATCATAACACGACATTTACGGTTAAACTCTACATTTACGACCTTTCCAAAGGAATGGCTCGCCAGCTCAGCCCAATCATGCTAGGTGAGTAGTTTAGCTAGCGAAGATATTTGGCAACTTAGCCGGCGTAGGATGCCAGCCGGGTGGCAGATGGGAAGTCAGGAAACGGCGAGGAGGATGTAGGTGCGGGCTGTTTCTGTGGGATTACTGGCAGGCCAGTTAGCTAGCTTTACACTCAACCTTACACAGTAGATAGCAGGTTAATCAACTAGACTAGCTAGATAACTGACATTATCTAAACAATGCCACTGCTGCATTTAACTAATGTATGAAACCGGCGACCTTTTCACTTGTTACTGTAGTAGTTAAAGAAGTCCTGTTGCTGGCTAGCTGAGCACCGCAGCTAGCTATTTGGCTAGCCTGCTACAAAACTACCCAACAGCCGACAGGTGTCAAATGAGAATCAATATTTTTGTCGTTATAAGAAATTAATGTCGCTTGGGGAAATGTGACGGAGCCAATTAACGGCCACTGGCTGTAAATGACAAAGAGAAATGCTTAAAGCTCGCTATACCAATGCAGTCGATAGCTAGGTAGCTAAATACCGTTACATCGATGAGGACTAGGTAATGAATGGGCCGTGTATTTCAGGCGAGATTGAGCAGTTGATGATAAAATATACAAGATACATTTGTAAACCATTCATGCTTGCACTTTGGCTTTTAGTGTATGGATGAACTCCAAAGGACAGAGTTCAGACTAGTATGTTGGTAGCTAAATAGCTAGGTTGTCATAGCTAGACTAATTCTTGGCAGAGATTTCAAATCAATTCACTAATTGAATTACCAGAAATCAACGATCCCGTTTCAACGGATCATCCACTTTAGAGAGATCCTCTATTGTTTCACCAACCACAAGTATTTACAGATTAACACTTTTAAGAAAATGGTGCATTACAAGTGAAACCATAATAATAAGGACCCCCTCGATCACAGCATTCCACAATTCAGAGTTTCACAAGTAACTTTATATAACAGGTCAGGTTTGAACTTTGTATTTGTTTCTTTATCTTTTTCAGGGAAGCAACTTGATGGAATTTGGTAAGTACAAAGAATTCAAAGAATTCTGATTACTTAGTGGGTAAAAATGCACTCTGGTGATTGTGGAGGTCAAAATGTCTTGTCAGCATTCATGTGGTGCACATCCGTACCTTGTGAAATTAAAACTGTCTCTGTGAGAGACTCAGTAAAGGAGAGAAGAGACATGTCTATGTCTGTAAAAACATTTTTTTTGCCACTGTTGTAGGCACACCTCCATTGTGGTCTATGGAGAGGAGTTCTTCTTTGGAGGAGTGGGCATTTCAAGCTGCCTGCCGGTAAAACATTTATTTTATTTTTTGACCTTTTATTATCTTTATTTTACTTTTATTCCTTTTTTGTGGTAGACCTCTGTATATGTATATCCTGACTAAAGTCTGCCTGATCTTCAGTTCACTGCCATATTTCACTTTATACGCCCATAATGTGTAAGTTTACACATAACAAACACATCAGGCCCCAGCACTGTTCCTTGTACCCCTCATCACAAAAGCCCGCTATATGTACTCAATAGTAATCAGAGGAAAAAAATCAGTGCATCTCTGTGCATTAAGTACTGGGTGCTGGTTACAGAAAAATAAAGATCCACATTAAAAATATGACAATGAAAATCAGTATATTTAAGGACTGGTAATGATGAATTTCGTAATGGCTTGGTGTCCTTAGCAACCACACTCACAAAAGTGTGTGTGTGTGGGGGTTGGGGGGTAGCAATGTTACTGAAGCTTGTGAAAAAATGTAAGGAGTAGACCCTGCCTGACAGGGAAGCAGTGGGTAAATGCCTTTTACATGTGGAGTAGGGTTGAGACGTCTGCTGCTGAGCTGAAGGGAACTAGAGCCCCGGATCAGCTGAGGGCCAGCTGCAGGCTTCATGTGACGTGTGTATTTCAGGGTGGGACTGTACTAGGTGAGCCCAATTCTATCATCGAGCTGGGGACTACAGAGGTGACAGAGGAGATCTTTATGGACTACCTGTCCTCACTGGGAGAGACCACATACAGGTGTGTGTGTGTGCGTGTTGGGGGGACATGGTAGTTTGTGATACCTTCTTCACTTGATGAGCTGATTATCACATGGAACGTAAGCTTGCATGCTTGTGTGAGAGCGTCTGGGTGTGTGTCAGTGTTTTTGTGTGTTTGTATGGGCTTTGTATTTATGTGTGCGTATTTGACTTTGATGCCTCTCCACTGGGTGAGCATAAGGTTTATGCATTTGGCTTAAGGTGTGTGTGTGTCTCCAGAGTGCCGCCATATTGTGAATCTCATTACAGCCTCTCCCTCCCTCTCCCCACCTCTTCAGAAGGGACAGGTACCGGCTGTTTGAGCACAACTGTAATACCTTCAGTAATGAGGTGGCCCAGTTCCTGACGGGAAAGAAGATCCCCTCTTACATCACAGACCTGCCATCCGAGGTGCTCTCCACGTAAGTCTGCTTTCCCGCTCAGCCTCAGAGGAGGAGAGGAGCTGCCAGTGTGTTCAGTGACTCAGTCACACAGCGGTGTTGTGGTTGTGCACTCTTAAGAGAGTCATTTACAGCACAGGTATAACCTCTTCAGCACACACACACGTACAACATAAAACATTGGGGAGAGCAGTGAATAATATTGCAACCTTTTTATAAAGTATATTTCCAGTCATTATAGCAAAACTGGGTGTGACTGTGATCAGAGATGGGAAAGTGCCGTTATACCTCCTCAGTACTGCTACATTGTGTCTCATTTGGGGCGGCAGTGTAGCATCGTGGTAAGGAGCAGGACGCGTAACTGAAAGGTTGCCGGTTCAGTTTCCCGCTGGGGCACTGCTGCTGTACCCTTGTGCAAGGCACTTAATGCAGTCAATATCCAGTTGTCTAAATGGGTAATATATGAAAATTGTAACTTGTTTAAGTCGCTCTGGATAAGAGCATCTGCTAAATGCCAATAATGTACTGTAATGTAATTTGCACCGTTGGATCTGTGTCAGTAGTGAAGCAGTATATTACGAAAGCCAGGGTGTTCAGTCAGGGCAGCAGGGGCAGCATCTTTGTCCTTACTGATCTCTGTGCCCCTGTGTGTCTCCTCCACCTCCAGGCCCTTTGGTCAGGTCCTCCGTCCCATTCTGGACTCCATCCATATCTCTCCTCCCGGGGGAAACGTCATCGGTGGACACCACGACCAGAGCTAGACTCGCGGGTCCCTGCACACACACAGAGTAACACATATACATGCATACATATAGAATACATATATATTTAATATAAGAACTGTCATGATGTAAGACAGGTCTGCAGCTCTGTGCCTACTTGGCTTCTATGGCAGTGGTTCCCAAACTTCTTTTTTTTTGTGATTGTGTATCCGTGTGTAGACATACCAAGACTTTCCTGTAGTTTTACTCTTAATACCTATTCAGTTTGTCCGTTGAACTTAAATAACTTCCTGCTGATCCCGCTACAATTGTTAAACTGTAACATGAGGTTAAACTAGTAAGAAATGGCGTACCTGTGTTCAGACACCTCCCAGCTGCTTTGATACCTGTGTGTTCCTCTGGATTGGGACACGTTGCAGACGCTCTGCTTTTCTGTACTTTCTCAGTGAATGGTCACTGAGAATAAGTCGGAAGAGGCTTAAAAATAGAGCGGGCACCTGCAGAATGGAAGTGAGTGGATGGGATGTTGAGCTTAGAAATCAAATTGAAATCGCTACATTGGGGGATGTGGCCCCAAAGAAGTTACACCCTCCGTCAACTCCCCCCCCCGCAAAAAATGATAAATGATGGAATCAAAAATCGAAGGAATTTCGCATATGTGACGTATGTCAGCTTTGTAGATGCAATATAATAAAATCTCATTCACTCATTAGCATATATTGTAAAATTAGCAAGCATTACAGGAGTGATATAATATTACCTGAAAGTGACTGGAATTGACATTTTGTATTCCGCTAAACAGTCATGTTTAGAGTTAGCTGTGATAACTGCCGCTGAATACCAGCATGGAAATCACATTAGAAAAGCGCACCGCACTCTACTTTACACAATTATGTATTACAGTATGTACTGTAGATGCTATGGTAGGCCCTTGCTGCAATCTATCAAGCTATACGCTTTCTACATAGGAATATTCAGATTTAAGAATTATTACAGACTCCATACATGAATGTTTGTAGATGAATGAATTTTGTAAAATGCATTAGGAATGTTTATAGAAGGAAATGTGTCATGTTGAGCAGATTAATACTGTACTGAATTTGTGACTGTATCATCCACGGATATATGGCTACTGCATAAGCTACGATTCTACAAATCGCTGTGTGCGTGTGCGTGTGTGTGTGTGTCTGGCTGCCAAACTGAAGGACCATTATAACACAGGAACCCTTTACTTGGTGTCAGACATTGCCAATTGACATTGCCATTTACTTGACTTCCAACAGCCTTCTGTCAGCCATACACCTAGACAAATTGTTTTATTGTTGTATTACTGTGTAACATTTTTGTAATAATAGATGGAATTAATTGCTCTCTGTTGTCAATATTATGATATTTAATAATTTTATTGCTTTATCAGTATCATTAGTGCTATGGTCATGCTGTTTTGATACTTTTACTTGTAACTGTGAAGCCATCCACAACATGTTTATACCAAGCATTCCTGTTATATACCTCTATTTGTTTGCCACGGACCAACTGTCCGGTCATTTTAATTAAATAATTAAAATATATTCAAAACGGACTTATTTTGAGGCTGCGTGTTTCCATTTGCATGCATGTACATTCCTGATGAGACTTTTGATAATACTTGGGGCGGCAGTGTAGCATAGTGGTAAGGAGCAGGGCTTGTACCCAAAAGGTTGCTGTTTTGATTCCCCACTGGGGCACTGCTGCTGTACCTTTGGGTAAAGTACTTAACCCAGAATTGCCTCAGTAAACATCCATCTGTATGAACAGATAATGTGAAAATTGTAACCTATGTAAGTCGCTCTGTAAATATTGCCTCAGTAAATATCCATCTGTATAAATGGATAATGTGTCCAGTTGCTCTGGATAAGAGCGTCTGCTAAATGGCAATAATGTAATGTAATCAGTGTCATCAAAAAGTGGTGGGTGTAAAAACTCTTTAAAATAGTGTATCCTATTTAAACAACTAGAGGCTATGCAAATATGTAAGAAGGGAAAGCACTTGGGTTGATTTGCAGCATGCCTGTACTGCCAAGAAAATCAGTGGAAGAGATGGGGTATAATATTGATCTATAAGCTGTCCCCTCTGAACATCCACAGGGTGGCGCCAGTGCTCTGTCTTAATTTTGCTGCGGCTTTTCCGTCAAGTCGGAGCCCACACACTCCAGCGCATCATAGAATCGTCTCACAGTCCCATCAAACCAATGTGGCTACACTGTGCTTCTGCGATACATCTGTGATTCACACTCCAGTCGTAAACAACAGCCCCTGGTGTGACGACCGCCAGTGATCTGGGGAAGCTGTGGCTCAAACCCTTTAGGCACAGGCACATTTGTATGAGGGGGATTGACTGTAGGCTCCTGTAGATTAAGAGTCAGACAACATTCAGACAACTAAATCCACACCATCGTCTGCTTAAACGTCGTCTGCTCCAGCTCTAACCCCCCCGCTCTCTCAAACATACCCCAGCCCAATCAGCACTCGGTCTTACTCAGGGGAACACAGGGTGCTTGGAGTCATACATAACACAAGTACATCCAAGTATAAGGCAAAGCTTACAAGCGTGTGGTCAAAGGCGCTCTCTGATCATAATGCTTTAAAGCTCACAGCTTTCCTGTTGTGAGAATGCATAGACCCAGACAGAAGATGCTCAAATTTAATCCGAGGATTCTGTTTACTATGCAGGAAGGCACACATTATCTACAAAAATAGAAGCAGTTTATTTAATTATTCATTGTTAAGTTTATTATTAGGTCGAAGAGCCCCGAAGAGGACTACTCTGACAGAATTCATTGCTGCGAATTTAGCTCGAAACAAAAACCACGTTCATGAAAACATTATTTCTGATGATATTCACACATTTCAAAAACCAGCACTCAGATTTGTAGCCTGCCAGATCTGTATGTGGGTAGTAAACAAAACAAAAACAAAAACAAAAAGCAACATTCCAGTAATGCTAATTATTGTACTCCACGTTAAATAATGAGACAGTTCAGTCAGTGCAGCTGAATAACGGAATAAACTAAAATCGTGAAAATTACCCCTTTATCTTCATGCACTTCCCATAGTGTCTAATCCTCATTCAAGGGTAAAATCTCACGGTATTGTATGATGAACCTCATTAAAATGCATTAAAACCTTTCACTACACATGGAGGTACAGTGCAGTTCGATATAATGTGATAGACAGCAGAAAAAAATTCAAAGACTTATGGTGAAAATATTGAATTAATATCAGCTTTTACCATAAAGCAGCTGGCTAAGCTCCCACAAAGCTGTCAAGGTTTAGGTTTTTAATCCACCCCAGATCTTAATGGCCTAACTGGAGCCTTCTTTGACTAGGCTGTCAACACATGCGTGGTTCTGCTCTCTTATCAATTGTTCATTCAATGCATCTGAAACCACAACCATTCACGGAGGATTTGAATACCACCCCCTCCCCATTTTAAACTGTTGCGTGCTGTTTGTTTGTCCCTTCATTTCGGACAACTTTCACCTCCTGTCTTCCTCCTAACCTACATTCTTATCCGCTCGCTGTTTTCTTTCGGGGGCCAGTTTCAGAGGAGTCAGACTGCATGAGCGTCAGCCTCCCCCTCGTCCTCCTTTTCTCCCTTGTGTTTTTGCGCTGAGGTTAAGGCATGCTGGGGGTTTTCGCTTGGATTCCCCCACCCTTCCTTCCTCCTCTCTCACCCTTTTTCCTCCTCTCTCTCCAGAGAATCCTTTCAGCACTCTGAGCTCCCCTTTTAAACACCACTGACCTGAAACCTCTTACTAACTCCTAAGTAATCACATGATTTAAGTGATTACTTAGGAGTTAGTAAGACCCTCTTTATTTTCTGTGCCAGAACCTGCTTTTGCATACCCTTATTGAAAGTTTTGCTGTGAATGCAGTACTGGTATTAATAATTCATGGCACATGATCACAGAATAATGAACCAATGGCATGCTGGCTCACTGAAGAGATAAGGTAGGAGGTGATACTGTGAATTCTGTAAGAGACTCACACATACTAGCACGCACACAGACAAGCGCACACTCAAGCATACACACACGTACACACATGGCATTTAATTGTTCTCGATGTAGAGTAACAAGTACTATCAATCTGAGGATGAAAAACCATTTCACTACATGTTGCAGGGATTCAGCAGAAAAACAGAAATTATGAGAAGAGAAACGCAAACAGGGACAACTACTTAAGGGCTTGGAAACCTATTCATTTTGGACCCTCTCATCCCCGCCTTGGCTTTCACTCCCTGGACAGGCCACCTGTTCAGATCAGATGTCTAGATGAGATATCCCATGAGAATCTGCCTCCCCAAATTCAGGCCAAATAATCCCACATATAATACATATACATGTATACCTTTTTGTTTCTATTAGGATTAGTTCACTGATGGTGAAAACTTCTCAGAAATGCCTTTGGGGGCTGGCTTCGGGAAGCTGGGTTGGCCTCATGCGCTCCTGTCGATATGTTTGTTCACAGACAAATCATACACCCACCTCCCTCCACCACCTATTTAACCAAAGATCATAACTGCACTTATTCCTTTCCTCTCGGTTGATATATTTCCTTATATACAGATATGCTGAGAAAAATCACATTTGATCATCTGCCTGCTGAATCAAAATTGAGAGAATTTGTGCCTTTTTTCCCTGTGGTGACTCTGCTTACAGTACAGTATGAAAATCAATCAGATTATATCCAGTGCAGTGCCCTTCCTGGTAAAACTGCCATATTGTGCTTAGCAGAGTAGAGTTGTGTAGAACATGTCACGTCTCTGCTTTTTACTATCAAAGCAAAAAGAGACAGCAACTGAGAGAGGGGGAAAACAATCACAATACATACATGCATGCACACACACCCGTGCGCACACACATGCACACACACCCGCGCACACGCATACACGCGCACACACATGCACACATGCATATGCGCGCACACACGCACGCATGCACGCACACACACATACAACCATGGTCATAACAACAGTGGAAATCATAACAGGACTGTAGGCTTATATGTTAATATGTATAACATGTCTAGATATCTAGATACGTTTTTTCATTAAACTAGAAATTTCATTGCATAACATTATTATATGCTTTTTGTTTATTGTGTGTATATAGTTTCCTTCACATCATTTTACCTATTTATTATAGAACATGCTGTACAATCCAATACACAATGCACTATGTATATAATTATCTGTGGGAACATGCTGTAACAATAATTGATATACTTGGATTTTGTATTTTCAGTGGTCTTGAAATCCACAATTGATAAGCTGTGACAAAAGGTAATTTAACAGAATGCAAGCAAGTGTGCAATTTGTACATTTTTTTTCCCAGACTAAACTATGTAAAAGGACTATCAAAGTTGCAAAGCAACAGGGAATGTTTTATGAATAATTGTATATTTTTCAAAAACTACAGTCAAATTCGTTCAGAGTTTTTAACTATCTATCTGTAATAATCCTATAAATTTTGTAATCCTGCATCAAGTTTCTGTTACCTGGAGACTAACAGAAACTTCTGGAAGTTCATAGAAGCTTAAAAAATCACCAGAAAATCCAAAAATCCAAGCGGAGCAATCTTGAGCTCATCAAGCTACATCTCAGAAACTACCCTTGGATGTCTGCTTGGATGTTCAAGGCTGAACTGAAAGGATGAAGCCTCTTCAGCGATCACAATTCAAAAAGAAGTGGAACTGATTTGTAAAAGTCATTCTTAATGAGGCATGTCGAAACACTGGTGTCCTCATTTATCTACATTCAAAAATGTTGAGTGCATGTCTTTTATCACTGTAGTTACAGAAATGCTTTTGATGTATGCACCTCTGTTATTAAAAAAATCTATGGAAAAATTACTTTTCAATTTGCTGCAGTGAGTTAGGAATACAGTAATAGTCATAGTGATAATTAACAGAGGTGCTGATTGGCAATTACTTTCTTATTAGCTTGTACACCTGCAGTGACATTTAGAAAAAAAGTTGCCAACACATTCACTGATGAAGGCAGAATGCCAAAATGCCTGAATCTTTAATATCATCTTTATTAAGAATCTTTGGATGTGGATATAAGTGCAGTTCCTGCAATAATTTTGATCCACACACCTCTGTTTTAACTTATAGGCTGAAATGAGTGCAAATCTGTTTTTATTGTACAGTGTGCATGGGAGAGGTTCAAGGAAGCAGTCCTGATCAGACACCTCAACATGAAAGGAAAAGCGCCTGGTTCATAAAAAAGACATTTATGACCGTGTTCTCTCATCAGTTTAAAAAGAAAGAAGGTGAGATGGTGAGATGAACATCATGCCCTTTGTGAAATATGGAGGTGGATCTCTTGGTTTTGGGTGTTGTGGTCCTGATGCCCCTATCAGAATGGAGGAAAAAAAAAGGATTCAAAGGTAAAATGGGACAATTCTGGCCTGATTCTGGGGGCTCATGAGTGGCCCAGCTAGTTAAGGCACATTTACTGAGTGCAGCCATGTTATCTGTTGATAGTGAGTAGGATCTCACGGCAGTACCTTTTTTGTACTGGGGCAGGATGGGTATGACATCACAGAGGTGTGACTATCCTCTTGTTGGTGTTCACATCCTGGTGCGTTGTGGGATTTATAGTGTGAAAACAAACCATGGTATGTGTGTGTGTGTGTTGGAGCACTGCATTTGCTACACATTGTGCCCCTGTGCAGTTGCAAAGGTTGTTGTGGTGCCGATTACAAAAAGTTGGGTGAAAAAAGGGAATGAACGAAAAAGTAAGAAAAAAAATGGTTACCTCCACTAAGAAGCACATCGTTTGTTTAAAAAAATCTGATTGCACATTTTCATCTCTTTTTCCAAATTATCATTTTATCACAGCTTATCAAGGGTATGAATACATTTGGACGCCGCTTAATAATTTAATATACTTTCACAAACAGTAAGTCAAAAACATATTGCGTATGTAGAATTCAGATGTTAACCGCATATTGATAAGCACTACTTTTGCCACCAGGGCTTTTTTCAGTGACTCATTGATCCTTCAGCCTTGCTGAGGATCACAGTTAAAGCATCTATGCTCAGACATTAAAGGCATTTACCAAGCAGCTCAGACATTAAAAGCATTTACCAGGCAGCTCACACAGTCAGCAGCCTCTGTGTTGAGGCATAGCCAGGGCTAAATCCACAGCCACTTCAACCCTGTAGTCTTTCCTCTGGAGAGCGGAGTGTAGCCTGACTGCACCGTTATTATTCTTGGCACTGGCTGTCTCCTGACAAAAGCAGAGAAGAGATAATTAAACCTGCCATTAATTAACCGCTTGCCTTGTCTCATCAGGAAGCACGTGAGATTATGTGTGCCGCTGTCGCGTGCTGATAAACAGATACTGAATGGAGAGAGGATGCAATGGAATCTTTTCTGAGCCGCTGTAAATGTTGGAGCTGACTACTACGTGTGTGTCCGTGTGTGTCCGTGTGTGTGTGTGTGTGTGTGTGTGTGTGTGTGTGTGTGTGTGTGTGTGTCCTGTTGCCATTCCTGAATGGCGTCACAACCCACATTCCTTTACATCTGTCCCGCTTTCCTGTGAATGACACACTGTGCTAATCTACATAAAAAACCCCAAACAAACAGAGAATCAAAGCCAAGGAAAAAAAAAAAGAGTCCAACATAAATAATGTAAGAATCATCCACTGATTAATCTTTGGGGGATTACCACTGTCACTCTGTGCCGGCCAATGTCACTCACTGGCAAGGGCGTGGAATAAGCTTACGCAACACGGACGGAGTCTCAATGACCCAAGGGATGGGGGAGGGGCAGAGCGGGGGGTATGCCCAGAGCAGGAAGGGTGGGGGGATGCTTGAATGTTGTTTGGATACTGCTTGGATTTTGCCCAGTGAGCTAGGCTGTAAGGCAGAACCTGGGCAGTGCTGAGAAAATACCCAGGATTCTCATTCACCAGCCAATGTGACAGAGGAGGCTGATGCCGGTCGGTCCCCACCAGGAGGCGCTGTTTAAATTCAGCCTTACGAAGCTGCGTCATCCATTAACAAGACGCTCAAGGCAGTGCAACAGTGATTTCCCAGGTGTGTATTTCAGGCTGGACAGAACGATTCTTTGGTCTCACTCTACATTCAGTGACCCCCATACCTTACATTGTATAAAAATAAGTGTAAGTACAAGTACCGAAACTGTGACTACATTGTGCATACACATTGTAAGTTCTTACAGGTGTAGCTACACTGTACACAGTACGCACAGGTTTAATTGGTGTAGGCACAATGTAACTGTGTGTAGTTACTTGCGCCAGCAGTGTTTTGTAAAGTTTGCTGAGGCACTCTGAAGCCAGAGGACACGCTTTTACCGATGAGGACGGCAGGCTGGTTTAAACTCCAGCTGTGGCGGGGAATGGTGTGACCCCGTTAGGTGATTCAGGCTGACATCTGCATAAGAAAAATGGGGGACACAGCTGTGGGAGGTGCCTCTGTGCTGGGAGTGATAGTACACAGGAGTGGGGAGAGAGGAGAGAGAAAGAGAGGGGAGGGGAGAGGGGAAGGAAAGAGAGAGGGGGAGAGTTAGGTTAAAATAAGGTAAGGAAGGAAGAAAATAAGAAAATACCAGAGGTGGACTTTTTGTAAATGGCATTATGTGACGATTAATATTCACTTGTAGTCGCTTTGGATAAAGGCGTCTGCCAAATGAATAAATGTAAATGTAATATATTCTACACCAAGAGAAATCTTTCTTGTTATTTTGGAAAATGTAGACATTTTAGGTGTATTTTAGGTGGTTACAGAGAAGGAGAAGGGGAATGAATGGTGGGTGCTGACTGACCGAACGTAAACAGAGGGAGGAGGCTTCTTTACTAGTCATTGTACCTCCTTTCATTTGTGCATCATTTCGGAACTGCAGCCTGGAGCGAAAACGTGACAGAGCAGAGCGGGATATCGGTGTGGCTGCGATACTCACGGTGCTGTTGTCATCTGCCTCTTTTAATTGGAGCCGACCCTGGCACTGTGATTGGATCGAAGCTTTGACCCGGGAACCGGGCACACGCGGCTCTGTGCTCCACTTAGGAGAGGGCCGCGAGTCCCCCCCCTCCCCAGACCCGGGCCCTCCGCAGCGCGGGGATTTGGGATAGAGGGAGACAGGCTGAGAGTCTTTTCTCTGGGCATCAGCCTGACTGCAGTGCATGCGTACAAGGCTGAGCACCATCTCCAAACATTACACCCTCCTCCCCATTCCACAAAGAGGCAGGTAGACCGCTGGCTCGCTCATAGTTTGCCCCTTACGAAAAACCACCAACCCGACTGTCAAATTTGCCATTGGAGACGTGAAGTGCAACGGTAAATCCTCATGGTAAATGGTCCTGTAGAAAGGGACAAATCAAACATGACTACGTTTGTCTGAAGTGCATCATTCCCTCTGTGTTTTGCAGATGTTCTTTTCCTGGGCAATGGGCACAAGAGCAACATCTGACATCCTACATATACAACATTTGTAAGCCTTTTTTCTACAGCTGGGTCTCTGTGAATCTGTTCAGGTGAAATAATTTGCACAACGGTTCAACTGTAACTTAACATTACATTGCTTAAACACACACACACACACACACACACACAGTTATGGGGCACATTATATATAATACATATTAACAATATGTATCTCTTTTTAAAAAAAGAATTCTTTAGGACAAAGGTGCACACACTGTACAAATGCATTAGGTGTACATGTTTACTTCTGAATACATGGAATAAACACTGAGCATAATGAGATGAGACAAAAAATGATTAAATTTCTTGAAAGGGACAGAAATGAATCAAGATGTCTTTTTGTTCCCAATAAAAAAATACCGTGTATTCAGCATCATGTTTTTGGGTCTGGTGTTGGTTTTTGTCCACTCTACCAAAAACTTATACATTACGTAAGGGTGTCTTTAACACCCATATAGACGTTATGCTCCACTTATGCAATGTTGATGGTACCCTGCCTTAGACTTAGCTTTGCTTATCATGTGTGAGTGTATTCTGTTTTGCTGCTTTAAAGGAGGGCCTTACAGTTTAGCATTCAGCAGAGACTGGTGTTCAGAAGAATAGATTCATCTTAGAGAAAGTATAGACATTTCAACAAGGCTGACAGGAACACTGACACAGAAACTGAGACCAACTGACAGGCAGACAAATGCGTAGACATGGAGACAGATATATCTGAAAGGCTTGTTAGAACACTTTGACTCAAAATCAAACTGTGAATCAAAGTGTGGTGGATTTTACAGCACTGTTACATCACAAAAGACACCTGCTTTGTAACCGTGCAACGTTCAATCATTCGATTGTCATTTTGCCACACAATTCTCGGCCACATCTCAACTGTAACCTCTTTTTCATGACTTCAAAACAAGCAGATGAATGATGTGAGTGGCTAATTATCAACAGTTACAGACAGGCAGACACAAAGTCCGTCAGACAGACTGATATTCCCAAAGCCTGAGAACCACCTGCAGCGAACTCCCAAACAGTGACAAGATATGCTCACTGCTCTTTGGAGTGAAAAAAAAACCAGTCAGCTCTGCCCAAGTCTGAAGCCTTTTCTGTGAGGCTGAGCTCCACAGATAATGCTCTCGGGGGAGTTACCTGAGAAAGACAGCATCTGTTTAATGCAGAACATAGTTAGCATAAAAGCTGAATCCCAGCCGCCCAGCTCCATACATCACTTTCTCCACAGGCAGCTTTAATGTGCGGGGTGACACACAGTGCACAGAGAGAGGTGCTAATGCGGCCCATGTATTGTGGCGAATGCAAATTTGCTCATGGATGAATCCGGCGCCAAACCTGCCAGCTGCACCTTGACGGAATGAGTTACCACACTGAGCCGGGAGCCCACAGGTAACTCAAGCAGCTTCAATGTGATTGGATGGCTCGTAGGCGGGGTGGAAGGTGGGGTTAAAGCCTTATGAAATTGTGGGGAAACTCAGCAACCTACATAAATGGGTAGCGAAGAGCAGTGATTACGCTGGTAGTGATGGCATCATCGTCATCATCATCATCATCATCATCATCATCATCATCATCATCATCAATATCATCATCATTACCATCAGAATCATCAGCATCATCATCATTTATAATTTCTATCATTATCTTAAAAGACACAATTATGCCACCGTAACACAAATGAGTTAAAATTTTCATTTAAAATTTGTTGCAATTAATGAACTGAAATATTATATTATTCAGTATTATATTACTGAAATATTGATATTTCTATTCCGGGCCTTTGTGTTCGTGAGAGGGAAATGGAGAGACACAGGACTGCCATGGGAGATTCTGGAGGAGCTCCACTTATGCATTTCTCCGGATGGTGCCCTGCTTCTCAGATCATTATAACCACAGTTTCAAGATGACAGGAATCCCCTGTGGCAGCTCCCCTCTCCATAATCAGGTCCCTGTAGCAGTGCCCCTTTCTATAATCAGCCCTGTAGCAGTGCCCCTTTCTATAATCAGCCCTGTAGCTGTGCCCCTCTCTATAATCAGCCCTGTAGCTGTGCCCCTCTCTATAATCAGCCCTGTAGCTGTGCCTCTCACTATTATCAGCCCTGTAGCTGTGTCCCTCTCTATAATCAGCCCTGTAGCTGTGCCCCTCTCTATAATCAGGGAGCTGTCTTTGGGGATGATCTGCATTCTATCCTCCTGCTACAGACTCACCTCTACACTACTCCTCTGTCCTCCTGCTACAGTCCCACCCCCTCATCCCTCTGTTATTGCTGCAGGGTGACTCACAACATTTACAGTTTAATGCATACTGTGACCCAGAACAGCTGCAAGCTGGAGCACTGATAAGCATCTGGACTGCAACTCACGCCCCTAAGGCCAAAGCGTTTGATGGAGTGATGAGGACTTGAAAAGAGGCGGGTGGCCAAAGGTGAACGGGGTCTTACGAGAAACGTTAGTACAGACATATAACATCCAGAAAAATGAACAAGGGCACACTCTTTGTAATAGACTGAACCACTGAAAAAACAAAGACAAATGGGCAGGTGCCATACAAGTACACTGGACATGGCTATGCAATAATTACGATAAAATAAGCTATAGATACCATAATAATGCTATTTCTGAACACCACAGATGGACATATGGAAAAAAAAAACAGACGAAGAGAAACGGATGGTTAAAATCAAGAATAGCTATTTCCATGTGGAGTATGAAGCGTGGTGCCAGCATTGTTCTAGAATCAGATTAGGTAGTGAGAAGAAACAGAAATAGCTGCCCCGCTCCCCCCTCCTTCACATGCAATATGTGCTGATCTCTGTGCGCCTTAATCACCGTCGCAAGTTTGCCGTAAATAAACCCGAGTCACACGCTGGCGTGCAGAGGTGCATGTTTGCGAGCATGCGTGGGTGCGCTGTGTCCCAGCAGAGGAGTGAGGTGAGAAGCCCTGCCGTCTGAACAGAGATTGGTGTGTACACTGCTGAGAACCTAACTACAGGGAAAGAGCGGGCGTTTGGCACCGGGATTTAAATAACGTCTAATCCAGTGTATCTTGGTAAGGGTTGAAACACGCACAAAAGCAACCCCGGTTCCATTAGCAGAGGAATGTGTGTGTGTTTGTGTGTGTGTGTTTTAAGCAGCTGCAGAATTCAATGTAGGTCAAAACATTGCTAAGTGTGGATTTGCTCTGTGACTTTTGCCTGAAACTAACTGTTAAATAAGATTATACAGGCACACACACACACACAATTACAGCCCAAATATATCTAGGTCAGCCCAGCGGTGGAGACAGTATTGACCTTTACACACAAATAAGATCAGTCTGTTGTGCACTGGGGCACTGAGAGAGAGAGAGAGAGAGAGAGAGAGAGAGAGAGAGAGAGAGAGAGTGTGTGTGTGTGTGTGTGCATGTATGGTGGAGTGGTCCCTGTCTTCGCCTGATTCTGTTTATTTCTACCTTTGCATCTCTGCCTGGCCAGCTATATCTCCAGGCTCCCTCTCTGTGTGTAATTTTTAATGTAAACAGATGTTTGACAGGCAATCTCAGCAAAAACAGCTTGGGGTATTTGTTGTGTTTTCATAGCATCCAGACAGCCAGAGATAAAAAAGTATATGAAAGTGCTTTAGATGTGATGAAGTATATCACATCTAAACCTGCCCACATACGCACACACTTGCACATGAGCACATGCGGGCAGGTGCACACGCGCACACACACACACACACACACACACACACACACACACACACACACACACACACACACAGGCTTTACACCTTGATCTTCACACCTCGCACCCTGCAGTGGCTTTGATAGAAACAGAGGCAAAACTGTTGTGATGTCAGAATCGCCGGGCGTCTCTGGGGCATCTGACGCACCGAGCTACGCCCGCCGGCCCCGCCCACCACAGCCAATTCAGGGTCGGCCTGAGCGCAGCACGTGCTAATGTCTCCATCATCAATCTTTCCCTTCCACTGTAAACAGCAGAGGCAGCGTCATTATGCCAGATGACAACTCCCATTCGTTTCTAGTGCCCCCTGAATTTCCTTCACTCAGCAGAAACCTCAGCCCTGTTCCCTGGGAAAAAAAATCCCAACTGCTCCACATTCTGTCTCTCTCACATGCTCTTTCCTCCATCTCTCTCTCTCCTCCATCTTTACCAGACAGTGAATCCTTCTGGGCAGGATTAGTTCCCTAAAGCGAATCCCTTCTCTGATCCCCCAGTCACCTGTATTACAGTCGGCTGGTCGATGCTGCACTGGTTTCTCCAGGTGTATTGAAGTATTCCACACATACACTGGGGGTGCAAATGAATATGAAGCACTGGGGCATACATACACACTGTCTCTTCCTTAGAGTGCACTGAAATTATTAGGGTGCAAATGTACACCGCCATTTTATTAGGACACACACACACACACACACACACACACACACACACACACACACACACGCACACACACTTTACTAGGGTATAAATACAATGTTGTATCTTCTTTAAACTATGTTCAGGAACAGTAAATGCTAATTAGCCAAAACCACATATATGTGTTTATATAAATATATACATATGTATTTAAATTATATATAAATATATACATTGCCTTGAAAAAGTATTCAGCCCCCAACCCTTTTTTCACAGAAATAATTTCCACAACCTGAGATTTTGACTAATTAGACAGATTTTTTTTTTTTTTTTTGAATCACTCAACTCTGCAACAGTGCAGCCCAAAAAAGAAATAAAATTATAAACCATTAAAGAATAAAAAAGTCAAGAACCGAAATGTCAACACTTAATAAGTATTCATCTGCCTTCTTTAGTACTTGGTTGAACCACCTTTTGCAGCCTTTGTGGATAAGTCTCTATTAATTTTGCACAACATGATGGAGCAATATTAGCCCATTCCTACTTGCAAAATTGCTCAAGCTCTACGAGGTTAGTTGGGGAACGGGGATAGACAGCAATTTTGAGGTCTTTCCACAGATATTCGATTAAGTTCAGGACTTTGATTGGGCTCAAGGACATCAATTTTCTTCATTTCAGCCAATCCAGTGTTGTTCTGGCAGTGTGCTTTGGGTCGTTGTCCTGCTGAAACACAAACTTCCTCCCTAGTTTATACTTTCTGGCAGAGTGGAGTAAGTTTTCATCCAGAATCTCCAAGTATGGTGCAGCATTCATCTTCCCATTAATCTTGACCAGATTGCCAGTCCCTGCTGCTGAAAAGCACCCCCATAACATGATGCTATCACCAGCGTATTTCACTGTGGGGATGGTGTTTCCTGGCTGATGTGCAGTGTTAGCTGTACACCACACATACCGCTTAGTGTTTTAGAAAAAAAGTTACACTTTAGTGTCATCAGACTACAAGACCTTCTGCCATATCTTTGTAGTATCTTCCAAGTGACATTTTGCAGAGTCTTTACGGGCAAGCATGTGCTTTTTTCAGCAAGGGCTTCTTCCCTGCCACTCTTCCATAAAGGCCCTTTTTGTGCAATAGCTTGGAGATTGTTGACCCATGGACATCATTTTCAGTTGCAGCCACTGACTTCTGTAGCTTGGTTAGAATGACAGTTGGCATCACAGTAACCTCTCTGACAAGTGCCATTCTTGTTTGGCGACTAAGTTTAGGGGGGAGGCCTGCCCTAGGCAGTGTGGCTGTAGTTCCATATTTCTTCCACTTCTGTATGATGGACTGCACTGAGCTCCGAGGTATGTTCAGTGCCTTTGAAATGTTCTTGTATCCTTCCCCAGATTTGTGCTTCCCCACAATTATATCCCTCTCTTGTTTTGAATGCTCTTTTCTCTGCATTTTGGTTTGTTCAATGGAAAATCCAACCATACTGTTTGACCTTTTAGAGAGGGAAGGTATTTATGCTCATGAAGTGATTCAAAACAGGCGATCCACTGATTTCCTACACAGGTGGAGACCATCAACAAATTGGAGGAGTTTATAAAACAATATGTTGCAGCCGAGCAAGGTTAGCCTTATAATTACAAAGGGTTTGAATACTTTTTAAATCTCAAAGGTTTAGTTTGTTTCTAAATTTTTGAAAGGTTTTGATATGTCATGATGTACAATACATTGTGAAAACATTATTGGGGGCTGAATACTTTTTCAAGGCACTGCATGTATACATGTATATACATATTTATATATAATGTTCATATTTATTTATATATGTATTTTTTTCATAAATTCTTTATGTTTTCCCCCTTCTTCACCCAGTTTGGAATCGGCAGTTGTGCTTCAGTACGCTTGCCTTTTCACACACCCTCTGAGCTTGTGCAGCGGTACTGAAGTGAAACGAATGTAAATTCCTCAATACACTAACACAGAGCCAACAGATATTTTTCAGACTACAAGTCCCACAGTGCACCCCAGTGAAGCGAGTGCTGCTTGGAGGAAAGGCACATCCCCACTGACATCATCTGAGAGACTTGCAGGCCTGACTAGCCGATAGAGGGTGCCACAGTATAGCATGGCAAGTGAACCGCAGCTGACAAAACCCACTCTCCCCAGTCAGAAAAAAGCCATGTGTGTTCTGTTACTATGGAGTCCTGGTCATCATTAGCAAATGAAACAGCTCAGACTGAAAGCCAGTTCTGAGGTATGGGACTCGGCTTGTGTGGAACAAATGCCTTAACTGACTGAGCCACTTGGGAGCCCTAACAAAGTCAGAAATATTCTGCATCATGAGTTTATGAGAGTGTGTGTCTGTGAATGTGTTTGTGCATGTTTGTACATGGAGGAGGGGGAGCTGATATGCATAAGGAGATACTGTCCTAAATGATTCATGCTCATTTTCAGAGAGAATAAAATGAGAAAAGAAGCAGGTCAGCTCTAGGGATGTTCACTACCATCTTCCTAATTAAACACTCTTCCGTTCCCAACAAATTGTCACTCTTTTCACTTTTCATCACCTCTCTGTCTCTCTGCCTTCTTCCCATCCCCTACCCACAGTTCCTCTCTCTCGACTCTTCACACTCTAGTAATTCCTTTCTCTCACTTCTCCTCCAGCTTCATATTTAAATCTGCTTTATGGGCATGACAGGACTTTTTTTTTTCTAGTGTTGCCAAAGCTTTAAAACAATCCAGACGAACAAAGGCACTCAATATGCATTGTAAATCATAATTGTAATGAATAATTCTTCTTCTTTTCCATCTTACTCCATCTATGCCTCTCTAAGTAAGATGTGTCCCTTGCATCCTTTATTGCCACAAACCCCTGCTTACTCCCGCCCTAACTTCCTCCTTCTCCAAGCTCCCCCCTTCTGCTATCCCTTGCTACCCCCCACCATTTTCCTTTTTACGTATTCTCTTTAAACTTCCAGATTACAGCAGATGTAGTTGCTCGAGGGCACTTCTCAGCAGCTTGCCAAATCCCTGTTCCTGACCACTGCGACATACTGAGGGATCAAGAGCTTGTAACTAAGGCTGCTCATATGTTAGAGTATGACATTACATACATATATTTGTGTTCCTCATTATGTGAATGTGGGGCAGTTTATCTATTTGTACATATCATGCAATGACTGTTATGTTATGTAATTTTTGCTGGCATTGGTGTTAGAAAAGACATGATAGTGTATGTGTAGGTGTAATTAATAGGGTACAGTTAATGTAATTTCATTTATGTGAGCAGATACTGTGGTAATGTTTACGTGTATTT
>CM032893.1:23421448-23461448 GCA_019176425.1 Megalops atlanticus
ACATACACACACACACATACACACACACACACACACACACACACACACACACACACACACAACATACAGACACCTACCCTCAGCTCAGCAATACTGAATCTTTTTTTCTTTACAATTACAGGAAATTTGGAGGAGATGTTAAGTAATTGATATTTATTCAAGTAAATCAGTAGTATTTGTGTAAGTTCAGTACAATTAGCATGAAACGCTGATGAAATATAATGGTTATAAAGCCTTTAGTGAAGCTAACGTGTAGAGCCTCATGCCTAAAAATTCCGGGAACTCTCTGTGAACTATGGCCGAAATTTCAGACATTTTTCTTTTACTTCAGTTTTTTTGGTAATGGACAGAGATGTCTCTATCCATTAACCACACTGACAAACAAATACAAGCACACGTGAGTGCATCTACTGTACCTGCCAAAGTGCATTTCACTCTCTCGCCCGTGAGTCCTCTGATATTCTCTCTCTCTCCTTCTCTCTCTCAATCTCTCTCTCTTGCCTTCTCCTTCTTACCTTCGCTCCAGATTCTGTCCACATTCCCTTTCTTCCTGTTCTGTGTGTGAGAGGTAGTCTTCCATCCCCAGACCCATTTCTTTTTAATTGAGCTCCTAACACAGCAATGCTCTACTAACATGTATACTGTGTATACCGCCAAAATGTTTATACCAGTAGAAAAAATATTTACATACATTTAGATAATCCTATTTTTCAGGTATTTCACCAGGATTGCTGGATAATTGATTTCTAGATCAATAGATCTCAGCAGGTCAGTGTAAATGGATGCTTATCCAGCAAATTTCTACTATCCATAGGCTCACCTCAGGGTTGTGTTCTTTCTCCTCTCCTCTTTGCATGATATACTGTTGGAGTGTTGGACTGTATAACATGTAATGTCGGGGCCAGAATGAGTCATAAAAGCTCTGGTTCGAGAAAAACGCATGCAATTTGCAAGGCAAACATTGACTTCCTTCTTCCTGAGACCACTTAACCATTGTAAAGTAGATAAAACCCCTAATGGCCTTCTTTTACGCATCTTTTACCAAGTTGGTTTTAACGTTTTCATTGTTGCGGTGGAACAGCAACCTGAATACTGAAGACAAAAGCGCTATGATTCCCTCTGTGAAACTTTTCAAAAAAAGACAAGGAATAGAACAAGAAAAGAACAAGAAAAAATCTTGGCTAGTGAGCAAATCTCGCTTAAGCCAAAAAGTATCCGTGATGTTAATTTGTACCCTTTAGTCAGTGAATCCCGACTCCTACCCTCTGGCTGTCCTTTCAGTTTTCCATCTTTGAGTGTAACTGCCTGAATCTCCTTTGTTCCAAAGGCTATAAACATGTTGAAGCAGAGCGAAAATGAGCTGTTACCCTCAACAGCAGTTGGCCTATCTGCTACTCATTTTTGTGCGTGTCTGCGAGAGTTGTTTTGATGTTTGAGTTGTTTTTTTCATTTGTAGCATTTGTAGTATTCAGCGGTACCTTACCCTGTGTTTTTAATACAGTATTATGTGTATTATGTGTTCTTATGTAGACCCTTTTTATTTTTATGTACGATCTCACCCGCACTCCAAACTGCCCACTGTGACAATACATTTTCATTGTATTGCATTTTATTACTATGATCATCCCCGGTGACAAAGGGGCGGATCTGGCAGGGAGCTCATGCAAGGTTGTAGAGTCTGATGATGGATTGAAAGTGGGAGGGGAATATGCCCTTGACTATCCGCTGGAATAACAACAGGGTCTCGAATTTGACGCAAGCAGCAACTGGAGGCCAATGAGGAGAGGCAAAACCTGGGCATGGTCCAGGAGACCGAAGACCAGGTGAGCGGCAGCCTTCTGAGTTCAACTGGTGAGGCCGTGCAGGCAGGAGGACCGGCTGAAAGAATGACGGAAGGATCCGGAACAGGTGCTAGGAGGACAGAGCAGTAAGAAACAGACAAATTCTTCTGTTGTTGAGAAACAACCGCAAGGGCTGGGTCACTGAATATAACGTTCCCTGTGATGGAAAGCTTGTCAAGAGGTTCAGGGTAGAACCATCCAGAGTTGAAGTTAAGTCTTGGAGAGGTCAGGATTTGGCCAGCAGGTGGAGCAGCTCTATTTCAGTGACTTAGTTCAAGATGATGGCACCCAGGTAGATAATTAAACATGAATGACCATAACAATATTGTTAAAAATAAGATAACACTCACATGCAAATCTCTTCATGCTTGGAATTTTCAGACTTGCTCCTGGGGTCTTTTTGTGCGTGCTGGTTTTTCATTCAAACCAGAATTGCAATTTCCCAAGTATAATGAGTTGGTAATTGATCTGAATTAGACATTTATGACGATTTGCCCTCCAAGGCCACATTATGTCAGAAGTAGATATGCATTCTAAGAAGAATGAATATCCCATGCTCATATGAGCACTTCCTAACCAATCAGATCAGTTCCCAGGCAACTAATACATTAATTCTCTCTAATGTGCTCTTTGGCAAATAATGCCTTTAGAAAGAGGTTAAATTTGCTTGATTGATTTATTGAATCTCACTGAAGCTGGCACACACATTGACAGAAACAGTAAATCATAGACCAGAAAGGATGACAAATATTATATTAACCACAATATGAAAATCAAAGTTATTTTAATGGCATAAATCACAACTAATATGGCACAAATGAAGGACACACAGTCGGTGTGATTTCAACATTGTGGGTGTGCTGACTGAAGTCATCCAATTCATAAAGGAGGAAAAATACTATCATAAGCATAATTTTTTTAAATTAATTTTCAAAATATTGTCTCAAAAGGCTGAAACAGGCTGTAATTTGGACACTGTGAGTGAGCTGCGTGATGTCATACTCCTAAAAAAATCTTTAATATCTTATATATAAAGCAGCAAAAATAACATTTATTGCGGCACAAATGTATAATTTATGATTTATGGCTCGTGCATTCATGGGGGTCACACCCTCAGTGAGATATTAATTGATTTTGTGACAGGTAAAATCACACCGGGACCCTAAATGTTGAAAGCGTGGACACCTGGTTACTGACACCAAACACCTGCTTGCGGAAAATATAGAGCTCCAAGACAAAGCAAATGGCAACGAGCCAAGCCGGCGTTCTGTTCGGAAATCAGTTCAAGGACGAAATCATAGAAGCAGTTAATGTTTTAATTTTAACAGAGCGGAGAGACTGGCTGGAATGCACCCCAAGCATACTCAGGGAAAGGCTCCTGGACTGAATTTTGGAAGCTCCGCTAAGTAAAATAAAAGTATTAGCAGTAAGCCTTTCTTTGCCATTAACTGCCGTTGTTGCAGCAAGGGTGTCCTTTCCTGCAAAGGAAGCTGTGTTTCTGGTGCCCAGCCAGCACGTGTCTGCCCTGCCAGGGGATTCATGGACACGTAATCCAGTAAAAAAGAAAAAGAAAAAGAAAAAAAAAAATCCCTCTGTCTTTCTGTCATCCTCGGAGGCATTCAGCAGAGTGGAAGATAAGGTAATGACGCATCTGGATTCTAATTCTTGCCTATAGGAAATCATGGTTGATTTCTCAGTTTCCTAACTCCATATAATATGGGGCTTTAAAGCACGATTTGCGGAAAATGGGAAACGCCATATGTAAGATAATGGAGGGAGTCACGGGAAGCCGGTAATGTTTGTGTATGTGAGAAATCGTCCTAGAAACCCTTGAGACAACTCATGCGGGAAGAGAATAGCACGTCCCCAGGCTCTCCAATCTGCAACAGTCAAGCTTTTGATCACAGCCTTCCACCATGTCCTCACCAGCCACATCGATACCATTTATAAATATCAACCTACAGAAATAAACACTGACATACTGGGGGTAGCAGTGTGGCACAGTGGTAAGGAGCAGTGCTTGTAAACGAAAGGTTGCAGGTTTGATTCCCCACTGGGGCACCGCTGCTGTACCCTTGGGAAAGGTACTTAACCCTCCGCGCCTCAGTAAATATCCAGCTGTATGAATGGATAACATGTAAAGCTTGTAACCTATGTAACTCGCTCTGGATGAAAGTGTCTGCTAAATGACAGTAATGTAATGTACCAAGATGAAATAAATGATGTCAAAAGTTGACACTTGCTTTATTTGAATGTTAGAACTTAGAACCCCCAAAATTCCAGAATCACAAAATGATCACAATGGGTCATTGTCCTGTGCCACTGCTGAGGAAATGCATATAACATAAATCTCATCACTGGAAGAAGGCTACTGAGGGATGAATGTGACCTGGCTACTATACTCTGTGAATCTACTAGCGTAGCCATTGCAAATCTGATACACTCAGGCAGCAACATTACATTCTAAGAGCACTACCCATTTTTCTGAGAGCAAAATTTCAGAGAAAAATCTGTCTGCACTAATCTCCATGTGCAGTATGAGTCCTTGCATATGTATGCACCCTTTGTAAACTCCACCTTTTTCCTATTGGATCTAAAGCTGCGGAATGGGGACTTTGCAATATGCAGGTTTGTGTGTTACACTCAAGGTGAGATCATTAGCATATTGTTTGTTTGATTAATAGACACCCTTATGCAGCGACATCAGAGCATCTTACATGTCATGTTTTTAAAATCGCCCATTCTCACAGGTGTTAACTGAAGCAATAGTGGGCGAGTGCTTTGCGTAAGAGAACAGCAACAGTACCCCTCTCAGGAGTTGAGCTCAGAACCTTCTAGTTAGAGGTTCAGTTGCTTAATCCTAATCCTTGTGCCACACTGCTGCTTGTTTAGTGTTTTATTAACTGTAATCTGCACTACGGAGTAGAATTTATCCAGAGTACTCTCTTTTGCTCATGTGACATGCATGTGTGTGTGTGTGTGTACAGGGATAATGTAATTCCAGAAATATCTTTTTTTTTCTTATTTTTGATGAGTTAAAAGCATTTCATTAGAGTGGGTGGCAGGTTTATAGGCATTTGTTTTATAGAAAACTTCACATTAAGCCATAATTAGAGCTATGAGACAACTCCTTTTTACAACTCACTCATTTTTTTGTTTTGGCTGATTAATTATCTAATGGGCAAAACATTGGTAATATAGCAATATTTTCATACAGACATTATTAGCAATTAGCAGCTGTGTTTCATTTCATTATCTAGGAGAATTAATTAGCTACAGTCAGATGTTAATTAGCTACAGTCAGATGCTACAGTCAGTATTATGAAAAAATATATTCTTTCGAAAAGCAGACCTATGGGCAGTGTAAAATGTAATAGATAAAAAAGAACGCTGTATAAACAACTCTATTTAGTTCCCATTCTGTACAGTCCAAGTTACAATATGAACAGGTATGATTCTTATTCTGTTTTGATTAGCTGTTTTTAAACATAATAAATCTTAATTACATTTCATTGTTATGAGCTGTTCCTCCTGTTGACAGTTGAAAGACTGTCAATATGAACACAAAATTCTAAATAAACCATTCAATACATCCAATCACTTAACTTACCCCACACACATCATCTAAAATTTAAAATGATTAATTTTAATTATGAATTGAATTTCACAATTTGAAATGAATATTTAAACAATTCCAATAAATTATTTGGTCTAACTCTGAATATTTAACGTTTAAAGTAAAAAATGAAACCATTAAGTTGAAAAAAAAAGTTTGAATGTCTAAAAACCTCAGACATCAGTTAGGAATTTGAGTAATTTAAGATGAGCCTGAAGTTGAGTCCATGAAAGAGTCTGTTAACTAACATTCTGACTCTACAAAGAGTGAAAAAAGCAGCTTTAAAGGAGGAATCTCGGCTCTGCGGCTAAATGTCACCAGAGGAGCATGGCTCACTCCTCACTCAGACAGACAGGCCATTTCTCAGATAAAGATGGAAGCGCTTTGGGAGAAGGGGAGGTGAGTCATCATTGGACAAGCAGGAGGGAGAATGAGACAAATATCAGCGAGGATAAACTTTATATGTACACACACACACACACACACACACACACACACACACAGGCACAGAATTACAAGAATACACACGTACATGCCCACATACATACACACATACTTGTATGCCCACCCACAGACACACACACAGACACACACACACACACACACACACACACACACACACACACACACACACACACACACACACACACACACACACACACAGGCACAGAATTACAAGAATACACACGTACATGCCCACATACATACACACATACTTATATGCCCACCCACAGACACACACACACTAAGTGGCAGTGGGGTTACTGTGGGTAATGAGTGGAAAGGGTTCTGGGTCAAACTGCTTGAGAGGAGAGGCTGTGCTTCCTTGCCTGAGGGCTCTGGGCCCCATTCGATGGGGTAGAGACTACAAACACACCAGGGTAATCTCGCACATAATGACCATTCTCTCTCTATTAACTCCCAGTTCCCTCTCGCTTCCTCTATCTCTCCACCTGTCATCCAGTGTTCCCAATCTCCTCCATGACAATAAGAGGAAAATCCACCTCTGAGGCCCTGGATTACTGTGAGTTAGTTTAATACAGTGACTGTGCCCGACTATGAAGTACATTAAAACTGTGCCGGGAGAGACAGAGAAAGACGGACTGAGAGATAGAGGTTAATTCAGAATATACGTTACGACTGACTGACTGCATCAATAACGCAATACATTAGCACTGAACTGTTCTGAGAGAGGGAGAGAGGGAGAGGTGCAGAGAGACAGAGAAATGTGGAAAGTGAGAGAGAATGGGAGAGAGAGAGAGAGGGTGAAGAAGTGGGAGAGGGGAGACGGAGACGGAGGGAGGGGGGAAATTGGATAAAAGTATTAATGGTTGGGGGAAGAGAAATGCAGGAGGACAGAAAGAGTAATGAACATGGACAAAAAGAGGAAGCGAGACGAAGTTAGCGGGAGGAGAGAGGAGCGCAGGGAAATGGCAGGAGTCAATAACGGCGAGATTAGTGGGCCCCTCAGTCAGCCCTCCTCTCCTGCTCACTCCGCAGTCTGCGCCAGCCTCAGAGCCATAACCTCAAAGTGCCTTCAGAGAGAAAGCACGCTGGACCAGTGGCTGCTGCACTGTGCAGGAAAACTGTGTGGCGTGGTGTGATGTTTAGGGAGCCAGTGTAACCTGAAGGTTGCAGGATCACTCTCCTGTTGTATCACTGTCTGAAGAGGGTAGTTAACTCCAACAGCAAATACCCAGGTGTAGTAACATTGACAGAGTGTAGGCTGCCTGGCATAAAGACATCAGCCAAGCAAAAAAAAAAAAATGAGGATAATAAGACAGAGCAGCAAAGACTTCTCTCTCCCTGCAACTTTCCTCTCTTAATCTCTGTAACTAATCCTCTCTTCTCTGTTCTTATTTGTTGGTCTGCTCACTGCCTTTGCAGTCCTGTCTTCCTCTGTCTAATACAGAGGTGCTCTACTGACTTTGCTGATGACAGTCGTGCTTTCACAGCAAGTAGCAGCCATCAGGGAAAACACAAAACTCCAAAATACACAAACCTTTTTTATTCAACTCTGACCATTATAGTCCAACCAGTTTATTACCAATCTGACAAAATACTTCACCCGAAATACGATTTCCATGATATTTACAAATCTCCATCACAAGCACGGCCTACTGAAAATACAAATAAACTGGCCAGGCCTTTAGCATAATTTTTGATGGCCAGAGGGACACACACACACACACACACACACACACACATACACACACACGGACACACATACACATGCACGCATGCATGCCCACCCGCATGCATGAACATACACACACTATTCCCACTTTTTTACTGAGCAAGCGACAGATCACTCGTTTCAGACCCAACAACTCTGTTATCCCCCTTGCCCCCAGACTCCTGGGCCAGCACTGCATGTTTCCCTCACCACACTCTTTGCACTCCGAGTTGCATCTTTTCTCCTCATATCAGTGTCCTAGTGAGATTTGAAATGTTCTCTACATTACACTTAATTGGTGTTGGTGTTGCGGTTGCTTCATATCACTTCCTGTTGAACAGCATAGACCACGGCAAAACTACAGCTCAGCTAAATGGCTTCTTTTGATCAAGCTTCGTTTTTCTTGTCTGTAAAATTCTCCTATCCTTCTACACCCACATTGTAACACAAAAAATATAAAAATCTAAGAACATAAAAAACTTGATGATGAATGTATAATGCGTCTTAAAACAAAAATAATTAATGTGCAAAAAATAGAGGTTCATATTTAAAGTGATGCAGTAAACTAAACCTCCAAGGGGACAATGAAACCACGAGAGCAAATAAAGAACAGAACAGAAACAGAAACTAAATCAATTTAAATGTACAGGGACATTAAAAGCATTAGCACATGGGTCATAAAAGCATTCCATCAGAGTGTTTTGTTTTTTATACATATATCTCTATTGACCAATCAGATGCAATAGTTAGAAGCCAAAGGCATTCATCAAAACTTGACAGCTGGCCCCATATGGGGGCAGGACTTTTTTTTTATACCCTCTCTCTCTCTTTCCACACAAAATAATGCCTAGTGGTGGAGATACTGCCAGCTGGTCAATTCATTTGTTTGACTTCACTCATTTCAATGCTCAAGTTGTCCAGTGTTAACATCTCCCTCTCTCTCTCTCCCCCTCCTAGGGTCAGCACCAAAACTATTCTATAGTGACTGACATTTACTAAGTTTAGGCCTGGTGTGCTGCTTGTAGCAAGACAAAGAGAGAGAGGGGGAGAGAGAGAGAGAGAGAGAGACAGAGAGAGACACAGAGGGGGAGAAATAAAGGGGGAGGGAGGAGGGAAAGCTGCTGGGGATGGGGGGACACCAAATATAACAACATGGAGGAAAGAGGACTTGAATGAATGGCTGAAAAGTGGTGTAATACACTTTGCCATTTATCTTTTACTTGAATTTGAATTAATATGGTTAAATTTTCTAATGTTACCGCAACATATTGAGTTATTTTAATTTAATAGAAATTCAATTTAATTTTAACGGAATTATTTTTGGCAACAGTGGACCTGAGAGCAGAGAGAGGAGACGTCACAGCACTTTGTGTTGTATTAGTCGCGCCACAATTTTTCCTCTTTGTCTTTTAATACCCCTTCTTCTCCCTTCTGCCATTCACAAAATCCATTAAAGGTACATTTCCTGAGTTTGGTTGGAGGGTCAGGAGAGGATGTTACCAAAAAATGGAAAAAATGAAACCGTAGTGCAACATTAGAAGAGTGTCAGAAACTGACCACAGAATTGGAGCATGGCCAAAACAACCACCGCTCAGACCGTGTGGCCCCTCCCCTCCCCTCTGTCCATCACTTTCCCCAGACATTTTGCATCGCTCCCTCATCTCTCCATTTTCTCCCTCCCATGCCCATCCTTCTTCCTCCTGTTCCTCCATCCTCCACCCTCTTCTCCCTCTCTCTTTCTCTTGCTTGACATTTGTGATTAGCGCACTTGCACTGCATTTTTGTCGATATGCCAATACCTCTTTATTGTGTGCGCAATATTTCACAGTACAGCAACTTCGACTGCAATTTTTATTGACGACATAGTTTTGAGTGGCAAAAAAAAAGAAAAAAAAAAAATCTGCAGCGGGCTATTTAGTACGGGACCAACACAGAGAGGGAGCTGGCAGAGACTTAAACGAGGAGATGGAGAATAGTGTGGGGGAGAGGGAGGAGAAGAGGGAAAGAAAATAATGCAGGGAGAAGAAAAAAATGCAGGGAGAGGAAGAGGGTGATAGATTGGGGATGGAGGCGGGGCAGAGAGTGGGGGTATAGCAGGGAAAGGGAAGGTGGTTGTTGTGTGTGTTTTGTGTGTGAGGAGCACTTTTGTCATCCCAGGAACATCAGTGTAAATTTGGGCTAAGGCAGTGCGACAGGGCAGACAGGGGGAAGGGGCGTGCTGGAATGGATGAAAGATAAAAAAAAAAGGGAGAGTGAGAGTGAAGTATCTGCGGAGAGAAATTACAGCAGATAGAGGCAGAGAGAGAGGCAAAACAAAGCCAGCATTTGTCTCCATGTTTTAAATCACTCTCACACACACACACAATGGAAAAAAAAAACATCTGCAAAAAAATGAATATTCAACAGGAGTTTAATGTCAATGATTCTGAAACAGAATAAAACATTCAGCAGCCTCTTGCTGCACCCGGCCAGTGCACCGCTATGAGGAGGCACGTTCAGTAAGTGTACACGGAGGACCCAAAGGCTCTCCTTTTACAAAATCTGGTTCATGTTGTACATTAAGTGGGGGGGATTATTCAAAAATTCACAGCGCTCTCTCTCTCTCTCTCTGTAACTCGCTCTCTTTCTCTTTGTCCCACCGCTCCTATCTTAGTCTGTCTCTCTTGCTCTGCGTCACCTCTCTCTGTCTCTCTCTCTTTCTTGCTTTCCCACCCCTCCACCATTACCTGTGTCCTTTCCTCTCTCTCTCTCTCTCCTGTCCCACTCCTAGTCGCCCCTTCCCTCTCAATCCCCTCCCCAGCCCCTCCCTCCCTTTCTCCTTTAATTCCCATTCCTTATTTCCTTCATCCAACCCCCTCTGTCCCTCCTTCCACCCATTCACCAATCACCCCCCTTCTCCCCTTCTCCCTCCCCTTCTCTCACTTTGCCCCCCATACACACACACGCGCACACAGGTTTGCACACACTTCCATCTTTTTCCCCTCCTTCTCTCTCTCAGTCAGACCTGGCCTTGCACAAGCACCGTGCTCACACAAATACAGGGGATGGGAGGGGAGGGGGGGGACCTGCCTCTGTAGTCAGCACTATAGCAGTCATCTGTTGAACTGAGGGGGATTTAGAGATGGAGAAAGGGAGCTGGAGAAAGGGCAGGAGAGAGAGGGAGGGAGAGAAAGAGAGGAATAAGGCTGCGAGGGGAGGGGGTGAAATAGATAGTGAGAGGAAGACTGTCGGGGACGGAGGAGGGAAAGAGAAGAAAGGGCTAGCCAGAGAAGTAAAAGGAGGCGAGGGGAAACAATAAGGACAGGACAGGAAGAGAGGGAGAAAGAGACAGAGAGAGAGAGAGAGAGAGAGAGTGGAGGGAGGATTTAGGAGGAGAGTAGAAACATGGGATGGAAAGAGGGAGGAGGGTGTCAGTGACAGACGGGGGGGAAGAGGGGAGAGTCAGCGAGTGAGGTGCGCTCATTCGCTCATGAGAGAGAGAGAGAGAGAGAGAGAGAGAGAGAGACAGAGAGAGCGGGAGGGAGGGAGGGAGGGGGAGAGAGAGAGAGAGAGAGAGAGAGAGTGCGCGTGTGTGTGAGACATTAGCATTTGGTCCTGCCAGTTTACAGTAACGCAGCTTCAGCAAAGGACAGGATCAGGATCTAAGAGAGAAGGGAGAAGAAAGGAAGGAAAAATACAATAAAGTCATCCTATTTTTGTGATTTCAAAGAAAACACACACATATAGATATATATATAACATACCTATTCATATATATATATCATTATATGCCTGTTTTTCAGAGAGCTGCATTTGGGGAAAGGACTTTGCAGCTCTCAATCACACAATTGTGAGACCTGCTTAGTTTGGTGCATCTTCGTTGTGGCATGTGACTGCTGATATCTGCAATGGCAAAAATAATTCTTTGGTATAAACGGACCGCATAAAAGAGGCATACAACCAAAACAACACAGTTATCTTTTTTTGCTGCTCTAAATTTTTTTTTGGTGGCATCTTTTAAACAGGATTACAGATGTTGTTTTTTTTTGTTGTTGTTTTTGTTTTTGGGCAAGGCCAGGATGGGGTGCCAGTGTGCTGAGTGCAGGTTGAGAGACTGCGAATGAAACGTGAAGGGGGGGATCACTGAGGCTAATCAATAGGCATAATCTCGCACGCATAGAAGCACCTTCATATTTCACAGATAAATGTGTTTATTTGCGCTCAAGGACAGCGTGACGGTGCGAGAGGCGAGCTGAAGAATACAGAGGGGGTAGCTGAGACTGAGCAAGGGGTGAACGAGAAGAAAAAGAGCAAAACATTAAAAAAAATACAAAACAACATGAGCTAGGAAGAGCACAACAAAAAAAAAAAAAAAAAAAGACAAGAACAACAACAGTGGAAGCTGAGGACGGCAGCACCAGCACACAGCGGGCGCGAGTGCACGAAGCAGCTGGGCTCTGTGTGTTCCTGCTCCCTCGCCTGTGCCAGGAGGCTGGAAGGGCAGGGGGTCGTCCATGAGGTGAGAGGATTCTGGCGCGGCAAAGTTTGCATTTTCGGGCAACACTTGTGGCCCCGTGGCCCGCGGACCAGACTCTGAACCAGGGGGCGAAGACCCCGTTCAAGCGGACGCTGAGGGCGTCTGAAAGAAGTTTTTGCGGGAAAACTCATTTGGATTTGCAGTTTGCCACAGTGAAATTCAACCTCATTCCAAAACAAAATGCTGCATGCTCTTTGGCCGCTACAAAGGAAAACAAACAGAAACTCTTAGCTGGCCTGGGTTTGTGAAATAAGCTGCAAGCTGGGCTGAGAAGAAGAGACATTTCAGACTAAAATCACAAACAAATCTGTCATGGCGCGAAGGGAACAACTGGAATTTGAACTGATTAAAAAAAACAATATACAGCAACTGAAAACAAAGGAAAACTGAATGTTGATTTTAAAAATTCTGGAGAAAACTAAACACGCCACATACGACATCCAAAAACAAGAGAAACAAAATCCAAACAAACTCATGCAAAGCCACATTTTCCAGGGGAGTGATAAGTGGATTATATGTCATATTCCCAGTTTGGTTCTTCCTCTCTTCTTTTTTTCCTGCGAACAGTTGCTTCTGTCAGACTGCTCTCTCCCATCTGACACTACCTTTAAGAAAAGATCAGACACATGAAGGCACAGCTCTTTTTTTTCTGATGCAGCTGTCAGGATCTCAGACTGGTGGATTATTACTGAGGTCTCAATCATCACTGGAATATAACAATGCTGGAGGATCGTTCCTGTCCATGCAGCATTGCTATCCGGAGTGCTCTACTGTACAACTTACTGGATTTTGCTGAGTTCTAACAATCTCTTTACAATCTCATTAATCAAATGAATCCCTCCTGTCATGCTTTATGAGCTTCTGTCAATTCACAATTGATTTGTGCTGCTAGGTCTTTTTGCATTGTCTCTGTCTTGCCTGCTTATTAGTTTCTGAGTATTGAGCTGCTTGCGTGAAAATATTTAAATGACTATCAAAATTTAATTGAATGTTTTAAATGCCCGTGTTCAATATTGCGTGATCCCTGGAGCGCTTTTGAACTGTGATTTGTTTTCTGTCATTTAAATCCCCCAAAGACCGTTTCATTTTCATTTTTCTTTTTTCGCCCCTATGTGAGGCTAACACCTGGAGTTTCTTCGAGCCGAGCCTTGCTCGGGCTTCCTGCCGGACGCCCACCTGCTCAACTTTTGTTGACGTTTCCCTGGTCTGTTAGCTTGACATGGCTGTCCATCCCGTTCCTGTCTGCCTGGTCGTCGCCCTGCTCCTGGGGTCTGCCGCTCTGGCCCAGAACGGCAAGCAGGCGGAAGCGGACGGACAGGCAGCCAATCAGACGGTGGGGCCCTCCAGCAGCCCGGAGGTCACCCTGTCGACGCCCGCGACGGCGACCGAGGACCCGTCCATGGGCAGCCGCTGCTGGGGCTACTACGACGTGATGGGCCAGTGGGACCCGCCCTTCAACTGCAACGCCGGGATCTACCTGTTCTGCTGCGGCTCCTGCTTCTACCGCTTCTGCTGCCAGTTCAAGCAGCACCGGCTGGACCAGACGTCCTGCTCCAACTACGACACGCCCGTCTGGGCCAACACCGGCAAGCCCTCGTCGCCCGTCACCGAGGTCCAGGAGGAGCCTGACCGGGACCGCACGCACATGATCGTCTACATCATCTGCGGGGTGGTGGCCATCATGGTTCTGGTGGGCATCTTCACCAAGCTGGGCCTGGAGAAGAGTCAGGGCGGCCAGACCGACATGACCAACTCCAGGTGAGCGCGGTTGGGGGGGACCACGAGCGAGTCAGGGGCCAGTTCATAAAGGAAGCGGTGGCTTTTTGGGTTAGGGGGCCACAAGTGAGCCAGCTCATAACGGAAGTTCACATACATCTAGTATCTGGGCTAGTTCATGAAGGAAGTGATGGCTTTTTGGGGGGAACAAAGCCATCAGGAGAGGAGAGGTCTTCAGGGACCGAATGTGGTCAGAGTGCGTCCTGTTGTGAGCGAGTCTATTTTGGGAGATGTTTTTTGAATTCCAGGAGATGTTGGGGGGGGAGTTTGTGTGGATTATTGATTCCAGTTGGACCCGTGCCAGTGCCATTACTGACTCCAGTCTAGAGGCAGGAGGGCGGGGCCGGGGGGCGAGTGAGCGAGCGTTAGTGGAAAAACTATAACGTAAGAAAGGAGTAAAGCGAGGAATCGGTGGAGCTTGCAGGGGGGGAAAAATGAAGAAGGAAGGAGAGAGAGGGGACGGGCGGTCGCGCGTGGCTCTCTCAGTGTCTAATCTCTGTTTTTTGGGGACCGGGGATGAGACTGAAAATGATCCCTGCCGCTAATCGAACCCTGGACCGCCACTCCCGGCCGCCCGCAGTACCCAGACACGCAATGACAAAACAGACGGGAAGGGTGCTCTGTCCAGCCGCAGGGCCGACCATAATTTACAGAGATTTACCACGGTGCAGAGTACGGTTATTACCCCCCTGCTGTTTCAAGCTGCTGTCCTGCGCAGGGGACGGGCAGAAGGTGGTATCCTATTGATCAGTTAGTGAAACACAATCATGCCAACAGGGCTCGTCGGAGCCGTCAGCCGCATCGATCGACAGGGACCCCGATCTGAAGGTTGTAGGAGCTCCAAAACACACACACTCCCTTTCTGCAAGCGCGGGACAGAGCGATGCCGATGAGCTTCACCGCCCTGTACACAGACGAGGAGCATCTAGAGGTCGAAGCGCTTGCTTTACAGGGAGAGAAAACTTTGGCAAACTCACACTGCCCCCCCCCCTACCCGATCCCCCTGAGCCCAAAACTGATCCCGAGAATTGGTGGAGTGATGTTGCCGAGAATGTTTGTGGAAAATTGCAATGCTGCTAGTTACTAAAGAACCTCTTGTTAAGGCCATTTATGATGCAGTTCTTGCAAAGAACAAGATGGCTAAAAGTACCCAGCACAAAATGTTCAACGGTGAAATGTCCTCTGCTGCAGATGTTGTGGTATGACTTTCAGACCCCCTCCTCACACTCCCGTGTGTGTTTGTGCTGCTGTGTGCGTTTCTGTTTATGACGGTGTGTGTGCTCGTTCATGAATGTGTACCCTAAGAGTGAAGCTGTGACTATACAATTACATTCACAATTTATGAATGTGAGTTTGTCTTTACACCCCTAAATATATCTGTGTGTGTATGCGTGTTTGTAGGTACTGTCGTCTATGAGAACATATTTATATCACAGTTAATGTATGAGTGTGTTTACAGCAGAATCTTTCATTGTGCTTGTGTTTGTGAGTGTGTATTACAATATTGTGCACGCGTGTGTGGGTACTGTGTTCCCATGCTTGTGAGTATGCATTATAATGCACACGGATGTCTTTGCAGAGAAAGTCTTGAATCTTGTGATTGAATCTTCTCAGACAGAGCAGAAACAGCCAGGCAGCTTGTGTGTGTGTGTGTGTGTGTGTGTGTGTGTGTGTGTGTGTGTGTGTGTGTGTGTGTGTGTGAATGCGGTTTTATTTCCTCTTATTTCAGCTGTCTGATTTGATTCTGACAACAGACAACATTAATCTGAACTGCAGCAGTTCTGATATCCGTTCAAACTGTGAGATTAAAACATGTCTGCCCTCGCTGCCCCTCTCCACCAGTGCAGATGCATCTGTGCTGGTGAGCTCTGTTACAGTCATCTGCGCCTGTACCCAGCGCATCAAACAAAAAACTCCATGCGTCAATATTGAATATGCAACACGTTCTTTGATAGGCTTATTTGCCAGACCTGGTTTGAGAATTATTGATGTGTCAGACCAGCTTAATGTAGCTAATTCCCTGAATATCCATGGCTGATTTGTGCAGATGGAAAACGTGTGACTTTCTGCGAGATAAAAATGAATAGAAACTGGTGGTAAATGTTCCCTAATATTTCAGGCATTTTTCATTTTTTTGGGGCACAGTAATCATTCCCTCATGGATGCGTGTTCATGGAACCGCTGCTTAAATTTTCCCCTCCACAAAAAGCTTCTATTGTCTCCGATCTGTATGTGTACTTGTAGAAACTTAGAACAATGTAATTTCTAAAATACACACTGGCATCAATGCAATGGTACCTCAATCCATCAACAATCTGAATGGAGTATTACTGTTAAATCACCACTTTCCTCTTTTGCCCCATACAGCATTGATAGATACAGCTATAATTCCCCCGGTAGGTTTGATTGCATCAACATAGGTTATAAGGATGTCACAAATAGATAATACCACGTTTTTTTCATCAATGATGAATTTGAACTTGTTCCTGAAGTCCTATCATACGCAGCACACATTGACTCACGAGGGTGTGGTCCCGTCTTTTAACAAACTTAATTGCTAAGTCAATAAGTCAAATTAGCTAATGGCTCACTGACAGGTCTGCTCATCAGACAGCAGTTCTCTTCTATGCACAATGAATTGTGTGTCATATTAATGGAGAAAAAAGTCTCTGGACCTGCTGGCTTTTCAAATAGTGGTGCTGATGCATTGTGTACAAAAGGAAAGTCAATTCTCATCACAGAGACATTCACGGCTTCGTTGATTTAAACTGTGCGTTTTGTAGTGATGAGACAACAATACTTCATCCCAATGTAGATGGAGCTATCGTATGCTGTCAGTAACTGACTCCTACGAAACACTCAAATGACCTTGTTCTCCATAGCAATACATAATGATTGGTCAGGCAATCAAGCAGCAATGAGCAGCACATCATAGTTCCACCCATTGTGGTTTTCGTGATGTTTTCATTAAGTGTCTTACGATAGAACATGCCCAGAGCATGAATTCAGAATACACTCCATCTGGTGGCGTGTTAGGTGAGGCAGGTGTTTCTCCCACACCTGCTTTCTCTCTCTCTCCCTCTTTCTCTCACACACACGCACACACACACACACACACACACACACACAATGCCAGCTATAGCAGCTCTCTAATTAAACCTTCTTAACCACAAGTTCATACCTCTTCAGAATCCAGGTTCATCCCACTGCGTATTCTCACTACATCTTTTTTTTATCAGCGATATCCTTTCTGCCTACGCCCCCATCCCCCACCACCGTCATCCTTCTCTCTCTCCTTTCTGCTCCTCCGCCATCTCCACTCTTTCACTCGGCCTCACCACCATCCCACTGTAGCTGCCCCCTCGCCCGCCCATTAGCCACGCAGCACAGCCTTATCGTGTCTCGGCGAGTGCTGAGGGGCACAGGCAAGATGAAAGGGAACGGCAGCACAGCGGGGCACAGCGGGGCACAGAGCCGTCCGACACAGAGCCGTCCGACACAGATTCGTCCGGCACAGAGCCGTCCGGCACAGAGCCGCCCGGCACAGAGCCGCCCAACACAGGGCCGCCCAACACAGAGCCGTCCGGCACAGATCTGTCCGACACAGAGCCGTCCGACACAGACCCGTCCGGCACAGACCCGTCCGGCACAGAGCCGTCCGGCACAGAGCCGTCCAACACAGAGCCGTCCGGCACAGAGCCGTCCAACACAGATCCGTCCAACACAGAGCAGTCCAACACAGAGGCGTCCAACACAGCGCGTCCGGCACAGAGCAGTCCGGCACAGAGCCGCCCGACACAGAACCGCCCGACACAGAACCGCCCGACACAGATCCGTCCGGCACAGATCCGTCCGGCACAGATCCGTCCGGCACAGAGCCTTCCAACACAGAGCCGTCCGGCACAGAGCCGTCCGGCACAGCGCGTCCAACACAGCGCGTCCAACACAGAGCCTTCCAACACAGAGCCGCCCGACACAGAGCCGTCCGACACAGATCCGTCCGACACAGAGCCGTCCGGCACAGAGCCTTCCAACACAGAGCCGTCCGGCACAGAGCCGTCCAACACAGAGCCGTCCAACACAGAGCCGCCCGGCACAGAGCCGTCCAACACAGAGCCGTCCAACACAGAGCCGCCCAACACAGACACAGAGCCGTCCAACACAGAGCCGTCCGGCACAGAGCGTCCAACACAGAGCAGTCCAACACAGCGCGTCCAACACAGAGCCATCCGGCACAGAGCCATCCGGCACAGAACCGTCCAACACAGAGCCGTCCAACACAGAGCCGCCCGGCACAGAACCGTCCAACACAGAGCCGTCCAACACAGAGCCGCCCAACACAGACCCGTCCGGCACAGAGCCGTCCAACACAGAGCCGTCCAACACAGAGCCGTCCGGCACAGAGCCATCCAGAGCACAGAACAGCGCGTCCAACACAGAGCCTTCCAACACAGAGCCGCCCGGCACAGAACCGTCCAACACAGAGCCGCCCAACACAGAGCCGCCCAACACAGACCCGTCCGGCACAGAGCCGTCCGGCACAGAGCTGTCCAGCACAGAGCCGTCCGGCACAGCGCGTCCAACACAGAGCAGTCCAACACAGCGCGTCCAACACAGAGCCTTCCAACACAGAGCCGTCCGGCACAGAGCTGTCCAACACAGAACACTGGAACAGGCAGGGATGCCATCAGCACTGTGCGCCTAGCCTTAATACAGTGAAGCGGATCGCTGGATCGTGTTGCTGTGAGTGCCACAAAACACCAGGGAAACAACCTCCTCATAGTATTTCCAAAAAAAAAGAAAAGGGAAAAAAAGGCCTCTCTTCTACTATGTAGGAGTAGAATATTTAGGGTAACGGACGCACAACTCATTGATCAAAAAGTGTGCACCTGTGCTTTGAGAGGGGAAAAAAAAAGTGTAACTGGATATTTCTCTACACTTCCTGGTCAGAAAAGCAGGTCAAATTACAGCACAACAAGGCCGTGAGTACCTGAGTAAAATACACAGCTAAGATCTAGCTGAGCGTGATCCTGCAAACTCAAATTCCAAAGAAACACGAGATGAACCGCAAGATAAACTCTCTGGCGTCCTTCCCCACTGCTCCGGCATCGATCAGATCAATAGAGAATAACATGTATCAGGCCTGCATGGATATGCGCCCTTTCCGTTATGTGTAACTGAGCTGCCCATGGCAAAAGAAGCCCAGGGGCAGGGACAGCGCTGAAATGAGATGCACGGCTAGGTTACTCTCCACAAAGAGGTGGGGAAGAGATGGTGGGAACAGACAGCTGCCCTGTCGGAGGGTTAGATTTGGGGAGAGGGCGTAAGCGTATGTGGGGGCGCGGGGCGTTCTCGCTCCTGTAGGGGTGCTTTTCACCCGGCTGGCTCGGGTAATGGGCGCACTCCCGACTGACGCCTCACGCCAGCCAGAGTGACAGAAAATCAGCCACTAACTTGTAGCAATTTGTTAGAGACGGCTCTGCACCAAGCGTGTTCTCCGGCTCTCAGATCAACCCCCCCCCCTCCATCCCCAGCCTCCCCCTCTCATCCCAACTCTCTTACCCCTCTCTCTCTCTCTTCTCAGCAATCTCCTCTCCCTTTTCGTTTGTACAGTTGTGTTGTATTAAAAAAAAAAACAAAGTGAGATGGGGGATGCACTGGCACTGGGAAACTCTAGCTCTGCCCAGAGGGTTAGTTCTGAGAGAACAGGTGCTTTTCTTTGTCTTTCTCTGCTCCCCTCGCTTTTCCCTCCTCCTCCTCCTCCTCCTCCTCCTCCTCCTCCTCCTCCTCCTCCTCGGTGCCCGCTCCTTAACCGCTTTTTAAAGCAGGGAGGATGTCTTACGGGCCGGCTGAGCCAAGGGCAAGGAAGTGATGAGAGTGACAGATTTGTAGGGAAGATTTCGGTGCACTGGAGAGAGACGTCTGAGCGCTGCTGCACGCGTGTTCTGAAGGGGGTGCTGCAGTCGCCGTGGCGTCCAATCGAGTTACTCAGACAGAACGGTCTCTATTTTTCCGTTCGCTGCACCGCGACCGACCAATTAGGCGCAGGCGCAAGACATCAATCCAGCACCTGACAGCCTGCCCCATGCGCGGTTTTAAACAGGGAGATTCGAGCACTTAGGCAAATGCACGCCCGCGCTGGCTGGCTGGCGGCTTTTACGATTTCCATTTACCTCGCAGAGTGAATGTCATTCATTTTCTCTCTCTCTCTCTCTCTCTCTCGCAAGGGCAGCCTCTCTGGCTTCTCGCTCTGCTTCTCGCTGTCGTCAACACACGTGTGTTTGTGTGACGCCAACTGCTTGCACTCCCAGGCCCCTCAGAGCCCGCGCCAGCTTGTCGTTCTGTCGGGTTCTTTGCCCGGCGTGGCCCCTCGGCACCCTGGTGACCGTTCCCGTGGGGGATATGTTAGAAAGCGGGCGCAGGAGGGTCCCAGCGGGACCCCGTCACGTGAAGCAGGAAGGGGGCGTGGGTTTGGCGGAACGGCCCAGCAGGATGGTCCCACGGGGGAGATCCACAGATCACCTTCATCCGACCACAGAGGCCTGCGCATTAACGAAGATGAAACGAAGCTCATTAGCGCGCCGCAACGCGGATCCCGGCCGCATTAGCGATGACAATAGCGGCGTGAAGCGTTCGGGGGACGAATGTCCGAGGTTCCCCGATTGGCAGGTTGAAGCCTCAGATCCAGGCTTACGGAGCTGTGCTGCACCCTTGGGCATGAGCCAGGCGCAGTATAACACAATACTCACACTGGGGGGGGGAAAGCAGCTCCATAAAGAGCCGCAGCACAAAAGCAGGTCCATCATGCAGAGCACACAACCACCTGACCGCGGTGCAGGTGCCACCGCTGTGTCTCTACATTACATTACTGTCATTTAGCAAATGCTTTCATTTAGAATGACTTGCATAGATTAGATTAGATTAGATTAGATTCATCTTTATTGTCATTGTGCAGCGTACAGGTACAGAGCCAATGAAATACAGTTAGCATCTAACCAAGAGTGCAAAAAGCACATATAAATAGCAGCATAAATAAATAGCAATGGTGCATAAAACTGGTATGTACAAAGTGCAAGATATGAGGTAGGTCTGTATAGTGACACTGTTCTGTGTCGTGACACTACAGTGCAAAATAGAGATGTGCGAGGGGAGAAGGTGCAGCGTTGTGCACTGTGCAAAAAAAAAAACAAAGTAAGTTCCATGTGCAAGGAGCAGTCAGGGGGTGGGGGGGTGGAGTCCCAGAACAGAGTTCAGCAGGCCAACAGCTGAGGGAAAGAAGCTGTTCCTGAGTCTGCAGGTGCAGCAACAGAGGCTCCTGTAGCGCTTCCCGGATGGAAGGGGGGTCAACAGTCCGTGGTTGGGGTGAGAGGTGTCCTTGATGATGCCTCTCACTCTCCGGAGACAACGCTTGCGCTGGATGTCCTCGATGGTTGGCAGCTGGACATCACTGATGTGCTGGGCGGTTTTCACCACCCTCTGGAGGGCTTTCTGGTCGGAGACAGTGCAGTTGCCGTACCACACTGAGATGCAGTTTGTCAGAATGCTCTCAACGGTACTGCGCTAGAAGTTCACCTGGATCTGGGGGGAGAGGTGAGCCTTCCGCAGTCTCCTCAGGAAGTAGAGGCGCTGTTGCGCCCTCTTCACCAGGTTGGCGGTGTTAAGTGCCCAGGAAAGATCCTCGGAAATGTGGACACCCAGGAACTAGAAGCTGGAATGGCCAATAGGTCACAGTTTTTACGCTTTATCCATTTATCCAGCTGGATATTTACTGAGGCAATTGTGGGTTAAGTACCTTGCCCAAGGAGGGTACAGCAGCAGTGCCCCAGCAGGGAATCGAACCAGCAACCTTTCTGTTTATGAGCCCTGCTCCTTACCACTATGCTACACTGACACCTCTTTAGGGGAGGGAAGGTATTTAGATGCTGGATAATGGGATTTGGGACCACAGAAGGGCCTTGTCTTTACTGCTGCTGTGGGAGAGGGTGGGACATTAGTGGAACGTTAGTGAGACGTTTGCAGAACGTTAGCGGGACGCTCACCTCGCCTCGTTTGTGCACGTTCCAGAATGAGCAACGCGCCTCGCCCCCCCCTCCCTTTCGCTGCAGGGACATAATGTGACTTTTCCTATTTTTAAGCCGTTGAAAAAGACGTGAGTCACAGAGTGCAAAGCTAACACACGGAAAGAAAATAAGTGTCTGCTTTGGAGGTGCGTTATATCGTCAGGAACAGGAGGAATGTGTCATTTCTATGCTACACAATGGCACCCCTCCTTCTGAGACGTCACTTACTAGCTACTCCTACACCTCCCTGTTAATCCCACAGGGGCTTGCCAGTGACTCCGAGCTGTGAGTGTGTGAGATGACATCAGAAAGTGTCTGGCACACTGGTCTGTGTGCGTGTGTATGTGTGTCCTTTTATGTGTGCGTTTCTGTAAGTGTGTATCAGTGTGTGTATCAGTTCAGTGTGTGTAACTGTGTGTGTCAGTTGGGGGGGGGGTTTCAGCCATTCATGTTTGTGAGCCATCATCTTTCAATGCCCACCCCCTTCCCCCCACCCACCCCCAGTCTGGTTCCCAACAATGAGCATTTTGCAACATTTACATAACCACCCCTTCCCAGCACCCTGACAGGCTGAGAAAGGCCCCGCCCCTTGACTCACACACCCTGACAGACCAATCATTGCTCTCGGAACTGGGCTTCTTCTTCTACCTCTTATTTTTCGTTCAGAAAAAATGCATGCGCTTGGTGCACTTTTTTGGCAGCCCCACTGTGACGTCTGTGCGCCCTGCAGCCGCACGAGTGCGTGCGTGACACGCTTCGCTCCGTTACACAAGGAGCCCGGGGAGCGGGGCTTTTACACAACAGGTGGAGGGCTGCGCGTACGCGAGCCGCACAACAGGTCTGAGCGCACCGTGTGTGCGAGTGTCACCGCTCCTGCAACACGTATACATCATGCAGATTATTTTCCTCTCTGCTCGCGACGCGTGCGGCTCCGTGACACCCCCGCCGCCGCCGCACATCGCCCTGGCTGTAGAGATTAGCATGCATTAAAATGCAGGGCACTCCGCTTGAAAGCTCTGGGGTTTTGCACCTTGGGCGTTCACAGCTCTGACGAGACCCACTCTGAGTGGATGAAAGGAAGGTGCGTTTACAATTCACCATCAATCCCAAGACAAATTGAGCCGAGTGCGCAAATTCTGTTTAAATAAGTAGCGGTAAGGAATCCTGACGCATAAATCGAAATTGATTGTGAGTCTGAGGTATCCACAATGTTCTCTGCAAAAGTGGCCATACATCCTATTAATGACAGCATATATTATCAGCAGCTAAGCAGGAGGGACAAACACCACTTAGAGAGAGTATATGACAGAGAAAGAGAGAGAGAGACAGAGGGGGAGGGTTGTTTTGAAGGGATTCTAGGTGGACTCAGGGTGACAGAAAGACAGGGGACGTGTTTTTTTGTTGGGTGTGTTATTGTGCACATTAGTCCTTAGCTGTGTTGGTCCCTGAATGCTTTACGTCCCTGTATGTCAGTGTGTGTGTGTAGGTTTTTTGTGCTACCATCCACCTAGGTGGGAATGAGTGATTGATTGCACATGGGGTGGGTGTGTCTGTCTGTCAGCGTGTGTGTATGTTTTTGATTTCGTGTGTCTCGTTTTGATGGATCTGCGTATTTCTGTATGTATGGGTTTTCTTATCTTAAAAGGAGGTCACACTATTGATTGTGTGTGGTGATATGCGCATGGGCTGGGTGATTCAGTATGTGTGTGTCCTTTTCTTGTGTGTGTCTGTGTCTCTAGGCACATTAGTATGCGTCCTTTTTGTGTGTGTGTATGTGTGTGTGATTGTGTGCCTTTGTATGCACGTATGTATCTGTATGCTCCTTTCCATGTGTGTGAATACATGTGCGAGACTGTTTGTGTGTGTGTGCGTGCGTCTGTGTGTTTCTGTATGTGCGTATCCATTTTTGTATCAGCGTGTCTGTGTGTGAGCGTGAGTGTGAATGTAAGTGTGGAGTGTGTGTGTGTGAATGCGTGTGTGTGCATGTGCGTATGTGTGTGTGTGAGTGAATCAGAGGACAGTTTGTCATGTTGCTGCTTCAGAGCCCTGATCTGAGTTGACAGGTGTAGCTGAGCGCGGCTAAACAGCACACGTAACACAAGAGGGAGAGAGAGAGAGCAACAGAGACAGAGAGAGAGAGAAACACTACATCATTCACTTTGTACTATGCATTCATTCAGAACATACATTGTTCTTATTTTTGGGAAAATAACATAAAATAACACATATAAGTTTTACAGTTGCAAATCCATCCTGTACAACACCAACACCCCAAATGTTAACCCCAATGTGTACAAATAACCTGCCACTTTGAAGTAATGGGACTCCATCATGCACACAGTAAGTCTTTTAACACCTTTTCAGCATCCTCTTCCTGTTCTGAACTTCTGTGATATTCCAGTGACCAAAACTAAAACACAATTTTTTTAACTTTTTGAGAATGTTTTGGATCAAAAATAGTTGGCAAGAAAATCAACACAAATGGTCTCACCATTCTGTCAGAGAGAGAAACAATAATAATATGAATACAATAATAACAGTACTACTAATAATACTTCCATCATTATTTTTCCATTCCATAAATGTTCCATTAGATTCAGAACTAGTCCTGTAAAGCTGTCAGAATGCTTAGTCCATTCCCAGTAAACAGTGCACACAGGTGCAAAACTACAGACAGTTATTCATTGTGAAATTAACTGGCAAGTGAACTTTTCAAAACCTTTCAAGAGGTGCAGCAAATAAGCACAAAACAGTTCTGAATGGCAATTGCAGTGTGTGTGGGTTTGCAAATATATTATTTCCATGCATGTCTTTCTAGTCTCTTATATGTGTGGGCAGAGTCAAAATATTTCACAAGAGTCTGACTGATATTTGAAGATCCAAAGGCTTATCTAGTTATTAATGGTGATGATTCATCAAATATTAAAGACATGCACACGCAAAGAGTATAATTAGAATATATATTCAAATACTGATATTTGGAATGCTCAAGTACTTGGAATATTGCCTGCATGTGAACGTGGTCAGAAAGTGAAAGAGTTTGAGTGGGGGGAGAGAGAGAATGAGGGAGAGAGAGAGAGAGACAGAGGGAGAGAGGTTGAAGATTAAAGATGACAGGACAAGGTTAATTGTCAGCTTATAAGAGGTCACTCTTAGATATTCATTTTTCACCTATGCTGCATAATGTCATTGGTCATCGACAAGCGATTTATCAATACACACGTTACTGTCATAGCAAGCCCATTCTGAGTAAAGAAATTATACTGCAGTTACTCTGAAAGAGATCCAGCCAATGCAAGCTTAAAAATGCAAGTGGATGAATTAACATTAATAAAACATTAATAAAAAAAGACATCAACGGAGGCTAGAAAAAGCAGATAATAAGAGTCAAAGAAAAGACAATCTGAAAGAGAAACAGAGAATGAGAGAAAGGAGGGAGGGAGATTCATGTTATGTGTGAATATTTCTCTATGTATTTATACCTAATTTGAAGTTCCACTCGGAGATCTGGGAAGAGAATTTTCCTACTTACCAGTGAAGCTAAATTGAATTCACACAGTGGGTGTTCCTGCAGATTGTGTGTGAGTTGTGCTTTCTGCTGTGAAATCGTACACTGATGCTCTGTGAGCTTGTATATGCATATGGACATCAGTGACCGCAGCATAAATATGTGTGCGATATTAGATAGTTTTGAACTGCACAGTATAATTCTCTGTGCATGTGCATGCAAGCGTGTGCACACAAGTGTGTGTGTGTGTACATGTGTGTGTGTGTGTGTGTGTGTGTGTGTGTGTGTGTGTGTGTGTGTGTGTATGGACATTAGGTCAGTGACAAACGTGCAATAAGACACACGCTGGGAGCAGGCATGACTAATTGGATGTCTGAAATTCTCACATGGGAGGGCAAATCAATTGCTACAGAGCATTTAGAGAGCCGCGGCTGGCCTTCTCGTAATTTGATATGATACAGGACAATACAGAAGATTACTGATGATAGCACGCTGTAATCCAGAACGAGCCTGCAGTTTCTGTGGTGTGGCCCAGGAATGAACAGCATTATCCACTCCGAGGGCTTATCCAGTGTGTCTGCAGCTGGAACCGTTTCTAAACATGCCATCAGGTCACCCCTCCGATCGCTGATGTTTGGAGACAATTACAATATGATTAAAACACAACCAAACAGCGCCCCGGAGCGTGAATATCGTTATTGCTAATTCATCAAAGTCAGCGCCGTTGATTAAAAAACGGTTACGTCACAAGCATTATATGGGCATTATTGGAGCCCCGTGGATCAATTACTACCGGCAGAATGGTAATTGATCTCTGATGTTTCCAGCACAATACCGCAGGTTACAGCAGAGCCCAGCGCAACACTGCAGCCCGCATAACACTGTTTTGTGGAGCACTTCCCTAAAGAGCGGTGGCTAGCCAGAGCTCAGTGCATTTGTGACCTGTAGGACGTGAGGTTAGATCCCAAGCGTGAAGCTGCTCTGATGTCCTTTAGCAGGGTCGGCTGGCTGCTGTTCTCTGAAGACTGAAGCGAGAGGATTGTGGGCAGTGGTCGGTGAAAGCGGGAGCTGGCCGACTGGCTCAGAGGTCATCCTCTGTTGGGCCAGAAGGACCTCACGCCGAGCGCTGTCTAAGAAGGGTCTGGCTTCAGACAGGCAGGGCTGCCGAAAAAGGCAGCCTCCTCCATGCTGATCAAGTGCAAGGATAAGACGTCCCTAACCTTAACACTACACTTAACCCTAACAGTGATATGCGAAACACTACGTGACATTACATTATTGGCATTTAGCAGACGCTCTTATCCAGAGTGACTTGCACAGGTTACAGTTTTTTACATGTTATCCATTTATATAGCTAGATATTTACTGAGGTAATGCTGGGTTAAGTACCAGGCCCAAGGGTACAGCAGCAGTGCCCCAGCAAGGAACGGAACTAGCAACCTTTTATGGAAGGTTGATGATGAAGCTGGATAACTGTAGTTATTAGGTAGTAATTAATCCTGGGACAGGCAACTAAGACCGCCAGTCCACAAGGGTTCTCATTCATTTAACAAAACATGGCGAGTGAGTTTTTGTTTCTTACTCTAATCCTGGGCCCCTCCCTAACACTGACAATGAGTAACCGTGAATACTAGGCAGCCGTGTGTGTGTGTGTGTGTGTGTGTGTGTGTGTGTGTGTGGGGGGACGGCATGGAGGCGGCTGCGTTTTTAGGCAGGTCTGCTCCTGGTGTCCACAGCCAGCACCTGTTGGCACTCAGCGGGAGGTGAGCTCCCAGCACCAGAGGGTGTGCAGGACTGGAACGTGTCTATGCTTGGTCATCGTCTCCGCCGGCAGACAGCGCTGACTAATGGTATGACGGTGTGAAGGGGGAGGGACAAGCACTTGCGGGGGGCAGCCAGGATATGACAGGGGAAGGGCACCTCATTAATGCAGAGGAGATACATCAGAGTCAGAAGAAGAAGGAAGGGGAAGAGCAAAACCCACTCATAGACACACTCACACACGTACTTCTTTCCACCTAAAAGACACCATGACAACAATCACGTGACCGCGGCTATACATGCATCCACACACAACCTCACCAAAAAAAACACATACGATGCCAGGGGACATCATTTGGCAGCTGTCAGGTCCAATACAAGTATGGGAGAGACTGTGCTAGGTGACTGCAGGGCCAAAACAACTGCTGGGGGGCCAGTTCTTGGCAGCTGCAACATTGGACCCCGCTGGCTGCTTTTTCCATCGCAGCTCTCAGTGCCAGAAGCATGGGGAGGAGACCACACTATTCGGCGGGGGCACTGTCTGGCAGGGGCGCTATTTGTCGAGTTACACCAGCAGCACGGAGGCGCCGGTGTGAATTATTGATCAAGGAGACTTCAAGAGAGAACTGTCAACACTGTCAACTCAGCAAACAGATAGGGAGAAAAAAGCAAAACCAAAAAAAAAAAAAAAAAAAAACATACAACCAAAATAACTAATATGCACATCAGGGAGGTTGACTGCTTTGTGCTGTTTACCACTGGGGCGCTAAAATAATGAAATGATATAAATAACTGAAATCAATTGCAGAAGTTTTCTTTTTTTGCATTGAAGGTCTAATTACTTGTATTTCGTTTTGTTTGGAAAGTACTTTTGGTGCGCTTTCAATCCAACTTTAGCAGTCCTCTCTGCAGGGAATGGGTGGGGGCGGGGTAGGAGGTGGGGGCCTGTGTGTGTGAGTGTGTGTGTGTTTGTGTGTGTGTGTTTATACATTATAGTGGCAGAGACAGACAGTGAAACAGCGGGGTTCCCCCGTCGCGTGGCATGCATCGCAGGGTGAGAGCGCAGAGGGAGATCCGGCGAGGCTGCGCTCAGCGGCTCGTGAATTAGGCTCCAGCTGTCTGGGAGAGGCTAAGAGCTTAACGTTCGCAGTTCGCTCCCGCCGGAGCTGCAGCTCTCCCGCCTCGCCACCCGCCGCCGCTGCCGTGGTGAGGAGGCACCCACGGGCGCGCGCTGACTCGGGGCCGGCCTGTGCGCCAGCGGGCAGCCGCGGCACGTTGTGCTCAGGGGCCTTCTATTGGCTGCGGGAGAGCGCCAATAGCGCTGGATGTAGCCGCGAGCGCACAAACACAAGCACACGAATCCATAACCCCGCGGCGGCGCGTGGGCGCCAGGCTGAACCCCCGATTCCGCAGCGGACGGGGTCAATGGGGACGAGGCTTGGTTTGCGCTTCGGGATCCGATCTCGTCATCCTCACCGCCCACGTCCCATGACTCCCTAGGCTTGGGTGCCAATCTCCCTTTCTGTCTCTTGCTCATTTTTCCAGGTTAGAAAAGGGACTTTTTTTTTTTTTTGCTGACGCTACTGCGGATGAGGTTGCACAAAAAAAAATTCCTGGTTATATTTTATTCATTAATTAATTCAAAACTTTTTTTTTTGCTGTGCAAGTTCTATTTTGAGAAACTGAACTACATACAGATGGTATCTATACACAACTTGCTATGGCTAAATAATAACCCAATTAGTTGCGTGGATCCTTATGGTGGTGCTGTCGGTTCTTATGCATGATGCTGCTGCCGCAACATCAAAGTAACGCTGGGAGAACGTTATTGCCTCACTGGGAGAATCGTCCATAAATAGTGCCGTCTTGCCTCTCTCTCTGCGAGTCTTCACGGAGAGGAAGAGCACATGAAATATGCTGTCCCTGTGATATTCGCGCGTCGGTACATCTGTGCTTGGCAGTTGTCTTGTGCGAGATGTCCCCCGTGTATGTGGATGTCCTTATTTTGGATGTGAGCACTCTATGCCTCTCGATCTGGCAGGCGGGGGGTGTGTGTGTGTGAGGATTGCCACTGCCCTACAGCTCTGATGTCTGATTTTGATGCCCAGCAAGATCTGTGGGAAAAATTGACACAGTCACATATGCATGGGGTGGGGGGTGGGGGTGGGGAGGACCAGGAGGGGTCGATCACATTTAGGGAAAGGAGAGCAGTGCCACATTCAGAGTGCTATTGACATTCTGTGTAATGTATAGTCAGTCAGAGTGTATTGCATCACGTAGCTGAAGGTCTCTCTCGGTCAGCGCGGGGTTTGTGTGCACTGAGCTGATGTGTGGTAATACAGAGACCCAGCTGTGTAAGAGGTCATTCGCTTTGCAGGTCTGAGGTAATGCAGTTTCATGTCAGGGCAAATAGAGCACTTTCACATTTATCTGTTATTACACTATGACTCAGTGGGTTGCTGCCACTACACTGTGAGTGTTCTACAGTTTGAAATTTGTTTGTGTGCTCTACAATATGGAGTCACTGTTTATGTTCTACAGTGTGGAATTAGTGTGCTCCACAGTGAGGACTCGTGTGTGTGTGTTCTACACTGGTGAGTCAGCATGTGTGTTCTAGAGTATGGAGTCACTGTATATGCTCTACAGTGTGGAATCAGTGTGTGTGTGTGTTCTAGAGTGTGGAATCTGAGTTTTACAGTCTGGAATCAGTGGATTCTACAGTGTGAAGTCAGAGTGTGTGTTCTAGAGTGTTGAGCCAGTTTGTGTGTTCCACGGTCAGTCAGTGCGGGTGTTCTACAGAGTGGAGTCACGGTGTATCTCTCCTTCTTTTGCAGAACGTTGACAGAGCTCCTGAAACAGCCCGGTGGGGAGGCAGGCATGGACGGTACAGGAGGCAACCCTCCAATAGGGAGTAACGGAATCTCTACCAGAGGGCTACGCAACACCACGGGTGAGTAAGCCCTTAGCATACTGCTGCAATGCCTGCTTTGAATTAGTGACCGCTGACCACACCACTGCGATGTTAGCTATGAATCAGTGACCATTGACTACACCGCTGTGATCTTAGCATTAAGTCAGTGACTGTTGAATGAGGATGTAGTCTGGCACCTGAAGTTGAGTCTTACTCTAATACCCGTAGCATTGTTCATCACTCACCGTGAGCCATCTTGCAGGAGACTCATTGTTGAGCTCAACCATGCATTAATTGGACTTGAACTGTGACATTTTTCAGCTATTGCTGAATGCAAGCTTTTCCTGAAAAGCTGTAAAGGTTATCTGAAAGAATTTTTGTTGACTGCGCATTCTTTTCTTCTCATATTTTCTGTTTGTAGGAATGAATTTGTAATGGTTTGTAAGCAACAAAAAAAGTAACATTAATTTAAACCAATGCTGAAGGTTAGGGGAAAAATACAGGGGGGAAGGGATATGTGTCACATCCCAGGTCTGGATTTAATGTGACATCAGACACATGTCACTCAGAACCTGATGACTCAGATGGTTCTCTTTTGGATTAGAGTCAAGGTCGTTCTCAAGGTTATCATCTTTTATTCCCTTTTAATGGGAGAAACAGGAGACCTTTCCCATGGGTTCTCTCTGGGTCAGCATTAGTAATAATGTCCTCATGTTGACTGTAATTACATACCGCACCCATCCACTCACGAATACATACATGTCTGCCATCATGTCCGAAAGACCCAGAAGGACATACTCATTTCTGACGGCTTCCCCCTCCTGGTGCTAACGGAAGTACACGGGTTCATAGTGTTTCATTAAGATGTTATTGTCAGTGTCCCAGTCCAAGTCCTGCTGGTGTTACAACTGAGAAGTCCGTCTGTCTGAAAATCGGAGGTCCCTCCCTCCCTTGCTTCCCCTTTCTACCTCTCCTGTCTCATTCTTTCTACTCTCTCTCATTTCTCTTCTATCTCATTCTCTCTCTTTCCTGTCTCACTTTCTCCTCTCTCCTGTCTCACTCACTCTGATTTCTCTTCTGTCTCATTCTCTCTCTCTGCTGCCTCACTTTCTCCTCTCTCCTGTGTCCTGTCTCTCCCTCTCTCTATCTCTCTCTCTCTCACACACGTCTCACCTCCTTCGCCTCCTCTCCCTCACTCTCCCTCTCCTTCACTCACTCCCCACAGTTGGGAGTTCTCCAGCCTCTAGATGCTCTCCTTCTCCATCTCCTGAGCCCCGGTGCTGGGGTTTAATTAGAGTTTAATTAAATGGTCATTAGCAGGGATCTGCTGACGAAGCAGGCCAGGGGGGGGTGCAGGGAGGTAAGGGGGGGTATTGCGTGCGGCCCGTCTGTCTGCCACACGCCCCCGGCCCTCATTCGGCACCGCCGCCAGCCACCCAACCTGCCCCAAACGCCTGCCTTCATTAACCAGCGCAGAGGAAGAGAGAGGTGGAGAGGGGAAGGGAGAGAGGAGAGAGCAGGGAGAGAGGGAGAGAGGGAGAGAGAGAGGGAGAGGGAGAGAGAGAGAGGGAGAGAGAGAGAGAGGGGAGGACAGAAAGATGGAGGAGAGGGGAGCTGAGGGAAAAATAAGTGAAGGGCCGTGGGAGAATGATGAGGGATCAGACTGCAGTGGAGAATGAGCTGCTGTGCTGACGCTGGGGTGCCATGGCGGGGTGCCATGGCGGGGTGCCGTGGGGGCACTCGCGCCACCGCCCCCCGAATGATGGATGCTGGTGTCAGCACACACCACACACTGTTAACATAATTATGACAGTCAACGCGTTGCGGTGCTCGGTGCCAAAAGGGCTGGCCAGCGCCACATGGAAATCGCTTCGGAGCGGAACAACAGAGAGCATTGCTGCGCACATGCGGAGCGTGTAACACCCTGTGGGAGAGCCTCATGCGAGCACCAGGCAGATGGCAGAGTGCAGTCGCACGCGCAGTGCCACAGCTGAAAGAACCATTCGAAAGCGGGTGCAGTAGGAAAAAGCCCTTTAACACTGGGGGAACAGGCATGCGTGTGTGCATGTGTGCGTGTGTGCGTGTGTGTGTGTGTGTGTGTGTGTGTGTGTGTGTGTGTGTGTGTGTGTGTGTGTGTGCATGCTCTTGGCAGGACAGAGGACATCTGGGCAGCGTTCTGCTGGTGTTGGAAGCTGCCCTGAGGGTCATCACACAGTGCTGTGGCACGGCACACGGAGTGAGCGTGCGCGTGTGTGTGTGTGTGTGTGTGTGTGTGGTGTGTGCGTGCAGTTACACATGTGTATGCTTATGTCCATGTGTAAGAATGTGGGTGTGTGTGTGCATATCTGTATATGTGCATGTATTTATGAACACATATGTGTGTGTATACATGTGTCTATGTATGTGATGCTGTATGTTTGTGTGTGTGTGCGTGTGTATACATGTGTGTCTTTGCGTGTGACTCCTTTCTGAAAGCCTAGCATCAGCATATGAAGATGTTCAGCACCATGGAGAGCTACTTGTCTTCCAAATTTCCCAGTGCTTAGCTTCCTGGTTTTTCTGATCGTGATGATGATGATAATCATAAAGATGAAGGTGACTTCATCTCAATGTTATTTTTGCTGGCACTTAGAGCTTCATAGGCGAATTTATTAACACTGTCCCTGTTCTCTTCTTCTGCATTTTTGTACCTTCACCATTTTTGCAACCAGTCATATCCGACAATAACCTCAGCATGATATTGGGATGAAGACAGTTTGTGTCTGTATGTGAGTATGTGTGTGTGTGTGTGTGTGTCAGTGAATATGAGAGCATGTATATATGTGTGGTTTATTTATGTGTGTGTGTGTATATGTGTGCAAATGTGTATGCGTTTGTCTGTGTATGTATGTGTGTATGTGTTTGTCTGTGTGTGTGTGTGTGTGAATCAAGTGGAAGCATTTAATCACAGTCCTTCCCCCCTTCCCCTCCGCTGCTCCTCTTTTGACCTCCCCATCTGTCTTTACAAAGCCAGAGGCAACCCCCTCCCCAACACACACACACACACACACACACACACACACACACACACACACACACACACACACACACACACACCCCCCCCAACCCCCCATACACAGGGGTGTTGGCAGGCTGCAGCTGCGGCTGCCGCTGGGACCCGTCCGTCTGCGCAGACGCCACTTCAGAGGATTCTCGTGGAAAGATGCAGACGCGCGCGCCATTCCGCTGTCAGCCCCAATCCTTTAACACCACTGCGCCATCATTTAGAGGATTCAGAACGACAGCAAGCGCGCTGCTACTGCGCACGTAGTTAAAAAGATTTGCTCCCGTGACAGCCGTGCGCTGTTATTTCATGTTAATCTTTAAAGATCTGGTCTGACACCCCATTACTGCAGTGTAAATGATGAGATTACAGAGATGCGTGTTTTTTTTTTTTTTTTTTTTGGTGGCGTGGCATAACAGCTATTGATCGACACCCTTGTAGTGTGGCTTAAAAAAGGGGGCCAGGCCTGATGGCTGGCTGATTGAAATGACTGGACACTCGCACACTGTGATGTCCGTGTGGCCCGGGTGAATTTTTTAAAGAATCCGGACGCATGCACCAGATTAGAGGAGAGGGATTTTTGGACCCGCTGCCATGCCGTACAAAACCAAGCTGCCGTGTGGGAATCGTTTCCAGTGTGGCGGCAGCGCTCTCTGTAATCCCATAATAATGAGCTGCTGCGTTTCGGAGCGGCTCCAGGGGAGCCCGCAGTATCTGACGGTGTTGGACGCGCACACACACACCTGCCGGGGCTTGGCCCCAGTGATTACAGTATCGTGACTGGCTGGGTGGCTGAGCTCACCCCGAGTGCTGGAAGCTCCCTGACATATTTTGTGGCTGGATGTGTTTCTGGTGAGAGACAGCTGAATGGTCAGATGCTGGGTTACCATGCTTCCTGTTCATCACTCTCACCTGCCATCTGAATTTTGATTTTACACCACATGTGGTGGTAAGCATCAGGGTTTGTAACCGAAAGGTTGCTGGTTCGATTCCCAGCTGGGGCACTGCTGTTGTACCCCTGGGCAAGGTACTTAACCCACAGTTGCCTCAGTAAATAGCTAACTGTATAAACGGATAAAATCTCTCTGGATAAGAGTGTCTGCTAAATGACAATAATGTATTGTAATGTAATGCACCTATTCATCTTACTGTAGATTGAGATAGAATGACTGAGTCCCCGCATTTTAGGGGCCAAGAACCTGGTCCCCAGAACGGCAGAACGGCCGTAGGGCAGAGGTGTACAGGTAAGGAGCAGGGCAAAGTACTGCATGTGAATGACCTCATTAGGTATACAGCTGTATAAATGCATAGTGTGTAAAAACTGCAAGCTCTTGATAAGAGCATCTGCTAAGCGAACATAGCGTGGTGGTTTCACATTCATGCCAACACAGTAGAACAGCAGTAGTAACACTGGCTACCTGCAGACAGAATGTCAATCAAGGTCCTGTGATTCTGTTATGACATTGAAATGGCTATTTATCAGGAACCGGTCATGCATCAAAATCATGGTGAGAAGTGATTTTTCACACACAGATTTTAGCCTTTAGAAAAGGTATCCTGCCCTGCTACAGGGAACAGCCAGTACACGTTTGCACTGTACTGCACCACATAGTGCTGGCTTGAGATGTTTTGGGGGACAGTGGTGGCATAACAATTACATTAAGGCAACAAAGGAAGACAAGCTTCACATATTCATCAGAAGACAGCAACACAACTATATAAATGACCGTTTCCCATTATGGAAAAGCAAAGCATTGAGCAGCTCAGAAAGTGACGCTTGCGGTTCCAGTTCCAACCATTAACCCTTTCACCTAGGGTGGGGGTGGGGGTGGGGGTGAGAGGAGGAATAAGAGGAGACAGAGAGGAGGAGGAGGAGGAGGAGGGAGAGAGAAAGAGAAAAAAAGAGAGAGAGAGGGAGGAAGAGAAATGGAAGAGAGAGGGAGAGATAGAAAGGGACTAATGATGGAGGAAGGGATGGAAAGAGAGGGAAAGAGGAAGAGGGTGTAGAGAGAATACCACAGAGTGAAACATTATAAATAAAATTGCAATTGCATCCCCCTTTAAATGCGTGCATTCTTTTCTTTCTCTTCCTCCATCCCTCACTCTCCCTCCGTGTCTCTCTCTCCTCCTGTAAAACTGAAAGATCATTGGAAAGCTTACATATGGAGAGAGCAGAGCAGAGATAATGTCAAGCATGTTCCAGGGTCAGGCGCTCGTCTGTGTCACTTGGTGTGTGTGTGTGTGTGTGTGTGTGTGTGCGCGCGTGTGCTCGCATCAGACTGCCAACTAATCTTGTACCAGCTTGGTTGCGCTGTCCATGGAATCTTGTTTGCATTACTCAGTGCTTACAGTACATTTATGGGCACTGCAGTGTTCCTGCACTGCTGACAGCGAGTGTGCTTATCAGTGAGTGAGTATCGTCTACGCGGGCGCTGTAGGTATGCTATGTGCAACAGAACCTCCTGACTCCGACATGGGACACGAGATGATCTAAGGGGATTTTTTTTCAGAACGCACAAATATGACATTACATTGAACCTGACGAATGTCGGGAGGGGCCGGGCGCGGGGAGCGACCTGTCGCCCCTCCCAGCCTGAAAGAGGTCCCAAACGGTGGGGTGTGAGAGCGTGCCACAAATCAAAGCTGAAGGCGGGAGGGGAGAGCACGGAGAGGGAGAGACAAAAGAACATGAGAGAAAGGGAGAGCGGGAAACAGAGGGAGAGAGGAAACAGATCCAACCGACATAAAAAGAGAGTGATGGTTATTCTCTGTGACAAGAGAGCAGCTGGCCTCTGTGATATACTTTTCTCTCGCTCCCCCTGCTCAGTTCTTTTCTCTTTACACATCTCTCTCATCCTTCTTTTCTTGCTCTCTCTCTCTTCCTCTCTCTCCCCCTCAGGCTGTCTAAAAGACACTCGCACTTTGGCTGTTACACTCGTCAATTAGAAATCTGTGTGGGGACTTGTTAACCCCTGAAGCCCCCCGGCGGGCGGGGACCCAGTCTGTCGCCACGCAAATCAGGCTCATTCTGGATGATACCAAGCGAGGAATGAGAAGGGGGTAGGGGGTGGGGCTGGGCTGGCGGTAGGGGCTTGGCTCGCTTTTGAAGGTCAAACGACTGCAGCGGTTTAATGGGTCCGCGGCGGCGCATCAATCAGCGTTAGTGCGACGGGGCGGTGGTGCGAGCCCCCCGTGCGAGGCCCCCGTGCGAGGGCGTCGGAGCGCGAGCGGGGCGCTGGCAGATGTCCGCGGCGCGCGGGACCGGCGGCGGCCCGGCGCCTTTACATATGGCCGCTCCTGACAGGAACCCGTGCGGCCTGTTCCGCGTGCTGCAGTGCCGCGCTGCAGAAACACACGCGAGCTGCAGGAGCAGGTGGAGGCTGCAGGAGCAGATGGAGGCTGCAGGAGAAGGCGGAGGCTGCAGGAGCAGGTGGAGGCTGCAGGCTGCACATGCCTCCACACCGGCCACGCAAGGCTGGTCATTTCACTGCACCGTAACGCAACCCGGGGCTCAGCTGTTTCGCCAAAGTGGATGAAGCCAGAGCCAAAACGGCTCGAGGCACGTCCGATCCCACTTTTACGCTAATGCAAGGCTCTCCACTGATGTAGCTCAGAGGGTGGTCTTTATGTTACTGCCAGCTCTCACCCCATGAACGGGTTTCATTTTCTTTTCTGCTGGTGTTGTAGATCTCTTTTGTTGGTACAAAAAAGACTTGATGCCCGTTTTCAACATTACATTATTGGCATTCAGCAGACGCTCTTATCCAGAGCGACTTACATAGGTTACATGTTATTATTACATGTTATCCATTTCTACAGCTGGATATTTACTGAGGCAATTCTGGGTTAAGTACCTTGCTCAAGGGTACAACAGCAGTGCCCCAGCGGGGAAGTTAACCGGTAACCTTTCGGTTACTAGTCCTGCTCCTTACCACTATGCTATGCTACCGCCCCCATCATTGAAAAGCAAGGGTCAGCTTCAAAATCGTGAACGCACTGCAGGGTTCTGACCAGAAAACTTCCATCCCACCCGAAGTTTTCCAAGTTCTCCAATCACAGCCGTACCTCCGGGGCGGACGTGAGGCACGCACGAGGGAGTTTTAAGACCCCTCGCAAATATCGGAGCAACGTGTGGAAAAGTGACACGAGCACTGAAAATTGCCATCCATCACCGAGACAGCAAACGAAGGATCTGCGCTTCTGAGCTTTAATAAGACATGGTCTGGGCGCATTCAACGGTGGCTGACTTCTGCAGCTGAATGGGACACAGATCAGAGCTCAAGCAATCACATTCCTAAAGTTGATTTTCACATAATTTGATTGAAACATCACCACAAAACAAACGGCAAATATTGTGTTGGAGTTATGCGTATGATAAGTGTATGCATTAGCAAATATTAACATGCGCATACATACATGTATAAATGTCAGTTGCCCTGGATGGCTGATAATTTTATGCTGTTTTTGCATCTTGATAAATTGCCTGGCCCATTCAGAGACCTACAGTCAGAAGCAGTCAGAAGTTATCTGTTTCAGGAGTCCAAGAGTGTTTAAGCATGATCATGTGTCTGCAAATAATATACGTGTGTATATGAGCCTATCTCTGTGTGTATGTATGTGTGCGCGTGTGTGTGAGCGTGTTTGTGTGTGTGTGTGTGTGTGAGTGTTTGTGTGTATGTGTGAGTGTGTTTGTGTGTGTGTGTGTGACTGCACGTGTATGAGCCTCTGCGGCCCCCCCCTGTTGGGGTGTGTCACAGATATGTGCTCTGAGGTGGCTGGTTGTGTGTGACAGTGACATAATTGTTACAGCACCGGGGCGATTGCCGGCAGCGGCCCCGGCCTAACGATGGAGCTTCGCTAACAAGGGAGGGCAAAAACTCAACTCCGGGTCACCCCCCCACCCCTGCCCCACCGCGTATCCCTGTCAGCCTCTATCAAGCATCAAATTACATCACGAGCAAAACTTTCCCTACCCACAGCTGAGGAGAGGAGCGGAGGGGCTAATGGAACCGACAGCTATTGTGTAACTACACCTCATCAGCTGAGGGACCCTATACACTGCTGCGTATATGTGCGTCTGCAGCCGGCTCCGTCAGCCAAGCCGGATAATGCTTCCCCGGTCGCGACATCCTCTCCCTTCCCTCTCCTTGAGTGGTTCTCTCATCCCCAAAAGGTCTACCCACGTAATTTTTAATGTGAAAAAATTAAGACGCGCACACCGACCTCTCTCTGGTCGCTGCGCTGGGCGACCACGCGCTATTAATTCGCTGCGTAGAGTTACAGTTGCACAACTTTTGAGGATTAAGGGGAGGGAGGGGGGACAAGCCCACAGAGACCCATTGGCCCTGGAAGACCTCTCTTAGGCACTGTTGTTCTGCGTATTATTAGGAAGCGCTGAGGTCCCAGCAGGGAAACGGCTCCAGGCAGCGAGTAAACAGCCGCTGGAGTGGATGTTGGACTCCGTCCCAGGCTGACACCCCCCCCGGACGACTCTCTAAGTGAGGGGACGCTGAAGGAGGCAGCTCAGGCGCTTGGTGGAAGCCCTCTCCAGACCGGGAGCCTGTTAGACTCCACACTCCAGTCAGTCCATAATTAATAATCTCGGGTCTGTGATATGCACCTGCGGAGCTGGCCCCAAACCCCCTGCGTCAATATTCTGACACAGGGGTCCATAATTAGGAAGCAGTGTTTAGGAGTTTCCTGCCCCAGCAGGAGCAGTGGCGGCGGGGGGGACTTTGCCCTTTCTCCTTCACATAAGCTGCAATCATGCTGTAGCAGTTCCTTATTATAAAAACACTACACTTCCGCCCTGTAATACACATATATAATGTATGAATTTCATCGTCCGTACAGTATACAATAAGAGTGAATACAGCGCTCTCTTTAGGTATCCCACATTTGGCCAACATGTGGGCAAGCAATCACTTCTTAGAAGCAGTCAAATGTACATGGCTTTGTGTCTGTGAATTCCAAAGGCTCAGATCTTAATTGTGTGATGTATTTGTTAAGGCTGTTATTTTTTAAAGCTGATCGAGTTATTTGTTAAGGCTGATTTATGCCACTTGCAGTCAGTGTGGCTGCAAGTGTCACACGAAATGATATGATTGTGACCATAACAGCCGTTTGTATAGACAGTTGTCTATCGTGCACGTCATGGATGTTGTAACAATGCAACAGGGCTATGTCGATGACTGGAAGATCAGCACATTTGATGCTTGATTGATGATGAATCAAACTGACCAATAGGAACAGTCGGTAGGACCTAACCGTTCTGACGGTTGGTACATACACTCACGTACTGTCCTGTGAAAACCCAATAAGCATGTAGGGTCTTCAGCTGGCTCTGCCACGTCCACAAACGCTTTTGCATTTGCATGCAAATTTATAGCATAAATCAGCCTTTAGCCACAACACATGATATCTGTGATGTCATCTCTCAGCAACATTCTTAGAAGGCTCCCCTGACCGTAAGAACCTGCCCACCACTGAGCAAAGCTTCTAGGAAGAGAGTGTGGTCGCTTTGACCACGTTGCTGTTAGCGCCGGCAAGGGAGCCCGGATTCATTGAGACCTCCCAGCCCCCCCCAGCTGTAGCTAATCACCAATGGAAACACGGAAGGGAGTAAAAGTCCACTAATTGCATTGACAAAAGTCCCTGGCACGGGTCGGTCGGTGCTGCTGTCAGTAAGTAGGGCGCTGGAGCCGGGTGGCGGTGTGCATCCTGCCTGCTTGGGGGCCCGTCGATGGGCGGGGCGCTGAGTCACACGCCGTGACAGTGCTGTGAGAGAGGCTT